>APFE030128540.1:590997-624961 GCA_000404065.3 Pinus taeda | reverse complement strand
GAGGAATTATGAAATTAGACATGATGGCATAGTTCCCAATGTTAGATTGCTCTTCGATTATCTCGTTGTGAGGCTTCTTAGGATCCTCGACATGAAATTTTCTTTCGGGCTCTCTATTTAGTCTTACAAAACCATCACCCCTACGAGAAGGAATCATAACATATGACTAATTCATTTGAATGCTTCCTCCTAGATCAGAGGCCCACTTTCTGGATAAAAGCATACCCCAGGTATCAGGCACGTCCACAACGACAATATCCATGACAATCATGATGTCTGGGTAAACTGATAAATGAACTTGCAAATCTTTGATTAAACCATGCACTTTAATTTTCTTAGAATCCATGGCACATATGTTATAGTAAGGTCTAGAAACTCTTAAGTTAAGTTGTTCCATGACCCTTTTAGTCATTACACAAGTTGATGCACCAGAATCCAACATGCAATTATTCAATTTATATCCATTAATTAACAAGTTAATAAAGAAAGGCTGGTGATCTTTGTTATCAGCATCTAAGCTTTGCAAGTATATGGGAGCATCATGATAGTCAACTTCCCGAGTCTTCTGTTGAGAAGTATTTACTTGAGGAGCTTGAATAACTTTTAGCAACTTGTCTCTTTGGGAAGGGATTTTAGCAATCTCGGAGACAAGAACCCAGATTTTGGCATGGTTAAACCAGCTTCCCAAATCGACATCTAATCCAGAGCTTTCACCAGGGAAAAAAGTTCGAGGGGGAATTTGATTCCCGCTTTGATCTTTATCCTTCTCTGATAGGTCAATCCTTACTCTAGCAATTTCCAGGATTTGCTCGGAGAGGGTTTTCCCATATAACCTAGCCAAAATGTCATCTTCATTTTCAAGGTTATTTATACTAAAAGCTGATGAAGGATTCATAACTTCACGACTCTTTTCCTTGACCTCCATCCAATCATTCATAGACAAAGCAAACTTGCTACCTACTACATTTATTTGATCACCTGTTCCAAACATTCCATTATCTAAAATTCTTCTAACGATGGGACAAGTGGCCTCTTCATGAAGTGCATCACAAACCCAACAGTAAGGGGGAGCATTATCAACCAAATTAGCTAGCGGATTAGGAGGTCTCTACTCACTAGATTGACCCTTCCTTTGCCAATTGTTATTTCTATTATTATTATTTCGAGGCTGGAAATTTTGTGTTTGCTTTCTTTCCATTTGGACCAACCTATTCTGTAAAGTGGCTATTTCCTTGGTATGTTTAAATTCCATGGTTTCAATCTTTTGAAGCAATTTTAGAACAAGCTCACTTTCAGGTTCTTGAACTGCTTTTCCTTTAGGTTCTTTCAATTTCGTAGCAGCCCTGTCGAAGCCTGGGATCTCAGACTTTCCAGATGCTGCCTTGTCCTTTTCAAGTTCTATAGCTAAGGCTTGGCAATCCCTATAATCATTAATTCTAGCACGCCTTAACTCATAAGATGGCTCAGGACTAAAGGCATCGATGTAAAAGTCTCGAAGAGACTTGTCAGTAGGTTTATAATCTTGAGGTAATTCTTTAATAATATCATTAAACCTTTTATTAAATTCTTCAGCAGTTTCGTTTTCTCTCTTTTTGATTATGCTGATAGCTTTTACAAGGTGTCTTCCCTCTCGTTTGTCTCCATATTTTTCTTTAAAGGCATTAATAATCGATTGTAAGGAATCAAATGAATTTTGAGGCTTTTTGGTAAACCAATCTAGAGCGTCACCCTCCAAAGTTAGAACAAAAAGGGTCATTTTAACATCTTCATGATTAAAATCAGCGGACCTTGCGTATTTCCCCAACCATGAACTAAAAGCTTTCAGATGCGAATTGGCACTGATTGCATTGTCTCCCTGAAAGATAGGCAATTTATCCATTCCATGTTTTGGAGCATCATTGGGATAACCTGGAATATTAACAAAGTTACATGGGGAGAAGATGTCCATGATGTCGTGCTCAACTAGACGAGTAAAAAGTAGATGGATATCAGAGAGGGCTTCTTGTCTGAGATTAACAAGAAGTGTACGAGAAGAGAGTTTGTGTAATCGTACTCTGAGGGCCCTTTCAGGATCAAGAGCATGATTGCACAGACTACTTGGATGTCTTCTAGTATACACCCTTGAAGATAATATATGAGGTGGAGTCGCCACCCGGACAAGAAGTGAAACACGGTAAAGCTTGGAAGGAAAGAACCAAGGACAGAAAAAACTATATCCTCGGCAACGGCGCCAAAAAAATGTTGTCGCACAGATTGTCATGACAACGCTCAGACCGGGGGCTGTCACTCTGATCCCCGATCTCTCCGTTTAAGCCTGTCTCCCCCGCGGCTAAGGGGGGTAGACCCTGTAAGGAGATGGACGACCAACTGTGAACCAGTTGGTTTGGGAGACACGAAAGAGAAAAGCACTAAATGAATTTGTTTAATTTGATGGACCAGTGCCTTATGGGTTTGATGGTGAAACGATCACTTAATAGATATTGCAGAAATGTAAACTGTTCACAACAATCATTTATCATCAAATAACTTTGAACAATGCAAGATATCCAGTAAATTCACAACGCTTTTAAAAATGATCTGGCAAATTTTAATTAATAAACTTTGAAAGATACAACCATGCGAATTCGAACATTAACCAGATATCATTATTCAAGGACGCCAAATCATGTAAAAGATAAACATTAATCTCACATCAACATTTTAGCCTCAGCAAAAAATATAGAACATGATGAGATTCCCAGGCTAAGACTTCAACTGCAAAATCTTTCCATGATAAATATTTTTATGTTTTTTTAGGCAAAAAACCAAAACTTTAAAACTAAATGAAAAATCTAAAACTATTCTTTAAATAAAAAGTTTTTTTTTAATGATTTTTTATTTATTTATTATTTATTTATTTATTTTTATTTTTTTATCTCTCTAAAACAAAATAAATAAAAAAAGAAAATCTATACTAAAAAAAATCAAAATTTAAAAGAAAGTCAAAACCCTAACTTAAAACCCTAGAGATTTTTTTTTTTATGAATTTTTTTTTAAACTTTTGAATAAAATCAAAACAAAAAAATTTAAATCTAACACAACATATTATATATGTAAAACTAAAACATAATACACGTAACTAAACAAGGAAAACGATTTTTTTATTTTTTTATTTTTTGTAAAACCTAAAACTAAGAAAATTGAAACGTAAGTTCTAAATAAAAAAAATATGAAATCGAATTTACACCTACGCTATCAAAAGTGACGCATGGATATTAAACAATATCGTTTTAATTAGTCCTACGCTAAACTCTACAGCATGCAAAACGAAACGATTTAACCCTATGATCAACCTACGCAATGTCATGAAACCCACGCATACAGCAATCGATTTCAGTTCTTACGTCAATGAAAATGCTCTTACTGCTCAGCGTAATGAAGGACTTGGCCCGGACGTGTTTTCTTACAGTGTTTTGCAGGTTCACGCGCGGGTTTGTGAGTTTGACGGCGGGCAGCAGCAAGTGGAACGGGTGATGGATGCAGCACACACGCTGAGAAGGAGAAATACCACGCTCGATCGATGGCGGAATGATCGTTTGATGGCTGGAAGAAAAGATGCAGCACACAGTTTTGGAGGAGCAGCTGACCCGTGAGACAAAATCCGACTTCTTACAGATTGATCGATAACGAACAGAGGATGCGTTTTTCTTTTTGGTAGATGCGTGAGCAGTAGACAACTATAAATGTTTTGCAAATGCAGGCTGAAGGCTCAGATCAGCACTTTAACGCACATAACTTATCACCTTGCTCGTAAAAAAAAAGACGTGGGTGCAGTTTAGTTTAACGACAGATGCAAACTGCTGTTGGGAAATCATATATTGGTTCACAGGGTTCAAAACACAAGCGTGCAGGTTTTCAGTTCGTGGGCAAGGAGCAATAATGACAAGGAATGGCCACAACTTTGATGGGTGAGAAGAAGAGCTGCGTGGAATTGTTGAATGACTGCCAGCAGAGGGTAGACACAATAGAGAAACAATCACGCCCAGGTGTGGGTTTGACTTGCAGATCCGTGGGGCTGTGTGATTTTACACAACATAAATTCCAGTGAGTGAAACCCTGAGCAGCAGACAGCTCTGAGAGACCTTGAAATTTCTTTAAAAGATTTGAGAATCTGTTGAAGACTATCCCTGCAGCTTGTAAATCTCACAAACAGAAGACCCATAAATAATATGCAAAAATTTGAAACGAAACCCTGTAGATCGATAAAAAAAAAAAAAAAAATTAAAAATTTTAGCTCTACGAAGCGAGATTTGTCAGTTATCATCAAAATATCTTCAGAAAACTTCAGATTTGCTAATAAAATGCTTTAGAAATCTCTCAGGCAAATAATAACACAAACTAAATGATTAACCCAAGATCAAAACTAGCTGGGCCCTGCAAAAAATGCTTGTGGGAGTTGGCTGGTTCAGCCGAGAACTTCCCCAAACACCCACTGATCTCGAGGTTTTCCTGCACAGCTCATTTAAACCGTCAATAAAGAGAGAAAAAGCAGTACTAGATCTCAAAAACAATGGAGATACCTGCCATTGCTTCAAAAACCCTAATACCATTCAAACCCTAGCATATGAACAAGATACCTATGCTCAACAATACTCTTCATTAAGTTGTTATTAATGGCTGAAAAATAAAATATGCAGAAATGAAATGGCTCATAGCATTCAGGGAGAGTAACGACCATCAAGTTTTGACCCCAAAGTCTTTTCTTTATTAGCACCAGAAAGTTTACAAGAGAGCTCTTCAGCACAAGACTCAATCCAATATGATCTCAATGACCCCTAGCCCCTATTAAAGGAAAAAATCCAACGCTGTTGAGTGATCCATGTTCAACTGATCTCTGACGTTGATGAGGATCAAGACATCTCTTAATCTTTCGCGAATTTTTAATGCATTAAAAAATTTGAATTTCTCAACTATTATTATTTTATTATTTTTAATTTTTTTATTTTTTTATTTTTTAATCTTTTTTTTTTTAATTTTTTTTTTTTTTTATTTATTTTTTTTTTATTTTTTTTATTTTATTTTTATTATGGATCATCAAACATAGCCTTTAGAAAAATTTCCCTAGGACCTAGGACTTAAGATGCATGAGGGGATTAACATTTCCTAACCCTCAAGACACTTTTCATCATGACTTTTACAACTTTACATCTCAAGGGGGAGAACCCATTTGACATAGACCCTCATAAACCACCCAGTTCTGTGACCAAACATAATCTAGCAGATCAACACTTTAGGATTCTCCTAAGACTCTAATGATAAAATTCATTCCAGCTTTGGGGTCAGGTTGAAGGAAAACTCTGCCGATCATGGATCGGTGAGACGAAAAACCTTCCGGAACGAAGATTATCACTAGAAAATTAGGTCCACCTAGGCAATTTACATACATGATTCAGCTCTGCTAAGATTATTTACATCAAAATGCAGACTGGGTTTACAACTTAATATGATCAGGGGAATGACGATGACTGTCGAATGGCACGAACATCTCGATCAAGCGTTGTCCCTTTTTGTGAAGAAAAAGGGGGTGTACTGCTATGGGTAGTTGACACGCAGCGGTCAACACACTCCAAGGATCATATCAGCGTGTATCAACGAAGATGACAGTTCTGAGACGAGAAGACATTCGAAACAGAAAAAGAGATCAAGCCTTTTCATCAGCAAGCTTTGAGGACAACGTTTTTTGAGGAGGAAGACAATGTTATGAAAAAAAAATATATAAAAATAATATAAATATAAATAATGATGATAATTGTAATAATGATTAGTTTATTAGTAATTAGTACTGAAGAGGCATGTCTAAATGGGACATGATGTCATGACCTTCCATGAAGAGGTACCTGCCTGGGTATATAAGCAGGCCTTCACTCTCATTTGTATGATCATTCTCATTCATTCTTAATATATATTCTTGTATCTCAATGGAGATCTACATATTCCAAGTCTTCTGGAGTATTTAACTTGAAGAACGGACTTTGTTTGTTCCAATGACAAATCCTAAAAGCTCACAATGGGAGCCTTAACTAGAAATAAAATTCCTTGAGCATGAAAACCATGATCAAGCATTACAATTTTTTTTTTTTGTTTACATCAATCACATAAAATCACGATTACACTTGTCATTATGAAGATTGATCCTAGTTACACTTTTCAACATCTTTAAGCTGAGTATTTTTTCTGTGAGCCTTGAGGTTTTTTAACTTCAGCTTTAATTTATTAGGCTTTTTACTGTGTATGCTAACATGCTAACAAGCATATACATAGCATTCATATAGAATGCAGATCATATTACTTTGCTATGTATGCCTGTTATTACATACACAGCAGCAAGCTACCCTAACTAACTAAAACATGGAAGATAGAACATTAAACCTAGCTTAGTTCAATCATCTGGTGCCTGTTTTCCTTTGGTGGTTTTCTGCTTTCACTTGGAAATGGAAACTCTTCACTCACCAGTCAGCACTGTTACTTTGCCCTTGGTTGATTGCTGCACAATGGAAATCCTTGGTTGATCACTGCACAACGGAAATCCTTGGTTGATCACTACAAACTGCTCTCATAAAATGTGTGGGTTTCCTCTTCTTCTCGTTAGCTAAGTCAACATTGCTGGAGATCCTCTCTGCCTTTGCTGCACCCTTGTTCTTTTATGGGTTATTGTCAAATTTTGGTTAGAGGTATCACATGGATTTAGTTTCCATTGGAGGAATCAATTCCTGACATCTGGGAATTGGTTCCTCCACTGGAACTGATTCTCTTAACATCTCAACTGGTTCCTAAATTCAGATGCAAACTCTAATTGACAGGAAGCAGATCCTATACCCAGAAATTGATCATTCAACAAAACATACTGAATCTGGAAGGATTGGATCCAAATTGCTGATTCTCCACTTGTGCAATTCGGATCCCTGTATGGGGCTGAGAATGGCGACTTCTGTATCTCTGAGGAATTGGGGTTCTCATAGCAGTACCAACAAACAAAATGAAGTTGGGAAATTGAATCATAGGAGCTCATCGTAAACATTGCTGAGATTTAAACTGACAGGCATATTTGGTGAAAAGTGTTGTCTCCATGTTTTGTAAAATGTGAAAGCCATTGAGATCTTTATGTAATTATTTTGAAGCCTGAAGTTAAATAGACTGGTTATGGTTGTTTTTTCCTGTACTGTGGCCTGTGAATATTGCTTTATTTTATTATGCTGTGTTTTTTTTTGCTTCATTTTTATTGCTGTGTGATCTGAGTTGAACGGCAGGCCCATAGATGATGGCACCACTTGCAACCCGTCCTTGAAGGTTTTGTTCACAAAGTATTTTCTTGACATAGGAATGTGGTTGTTTTTTTAGTAGATTTCATATATATTTTTATTGATGCTGTTCTATTTAATAGAGGACACTTACGTTACTTCAGACCATGAAGATGGAAAGGTTTCTGCTTTATAGTAATCTTTTTATTTATTATGTGTTTTTTTACTCTGCTTAAAATGAGTCAGAATGAAATGCTAAATAGTAAATACACAAGTAAACTTTGCAACAGTGTCTGTAGTATCTTTTCTGATTTATTTTCCTTGCTTTTACAGGTGGTCTATGTTCTATCTGTCTATAATAAGAAAGACAAGTCACATCGGATTACGGTATGCGGTTATTGGAGTTTCGTGTGTTTGACATCAATCTTTTTGTATTTCTTGAAAAGGAAACGAAAACAGGCATAATTTTGGGAGTTTGTATCATTGTGAGGTAAAGTAATCACAATATTTTATGGTTATATTTCTGTTCCATGCTGAGTTTTTTCTTTTTCTTTTATGTGGTATCAGATGGCTTCATTTGCTCTTCAGGATGCTTTGTCGTGGAAGGAAAAGATTGAACTTGTAATTGATCAGGTAAAACGGTGCTTAGATTTTTCATATCTTACCTTCAATACATCCTGATTGTTGAGGATCATGTGCCTTCTTGACTTTATCATGGCAGCTGAGTAGGTACAGTGATTATTCTTCACTGGTTTGAATATACCTTGAAAGAACGTTTAGTCCATTATAACTAGTTCTTTTGTATTCGTCAGAGAATGTGAAGGATATTACAAGCCTATTCTATCATACAGCAGGCAACACCATTTCGAAATTTTCTTTAATTAAAGTTCTTTGGGATTCCTTTGAGATGCCCCTCAAATATCCAATATTTTATAATTCTACCTTAGCTGTGAGCCACATGTAATGACTGTGTTTCAGGTATCCTAAACCACTTTTATTCGTGAAGTTCACATATTGGGCTTTGTATTAGGCACTTAATATGTATTTTATTTCTTTTACTACTGTTGTCTTTCACTGATTATATAGTTTTGATCATTTGACTCTTTGGTTGAATTGAGGCTTCTGTGATCCATAACAATTGAAAAAAGAAATTTCGGCGTAAATCACATTCAGAAAATCATAGTCCTGACGATGAACCACACTAGTTGGTTCGAAACGCGTCGACTATGATTTTCTGAATGTGATTTACACCGAAATTTCTTCTTTCATTTGACTCTTATTCATGCCATGCAGTTATTTCACTTTTCTTCCTTTTCAATTCACTAAGTTCTTTTTCCTGCCATTCTGCAGCATAGTTCACTGGCAGCCAATGGAAGCAAGGCATATGCAACTCCAGAGTACAAGTCAAATGTGGACAATGAAAGGAGTGCTTCATCATCTGAACACGAAAGTCAGTAAGTAATTGAAAGCATTTTGTGTCTACATTAATTTTATGTAAGGTTAATCCTTTCTGTGTTTCTCCAGTAACTTATATTTATACAAAAGAAGCTTTTTTGAACAGATAATTCGCATCCTGACCCCTTAAGTATCAGTTTCCCATTTAAGAAGATATATATCGATAATATAGAAATCCTATCTTTGTAGTAAAATATTGGGTATTTGGGTAATAGGGGTCCATGGTTATGCTCATCATGTTGACTCATATACAGTGTTCCTGTCAATAATTTTTGATATACTCTAAAAGATCTTGAGACGTAAAGCATGAGAGTTTTGTATGAAGGGTGGTTAAAATAAAAAGGTTGATTTGTGTTAAGGCGACTGTTTTAGTGGTAGCACTTAGAAACATTACTTTTAGGAATCATTAATGTTGATGCCCCTTCATATGTTAGTGACATGTGACCAAGGTAATGATGATTTTAATGTTGGAGGTGTTGTTACCTCACATACACACCTAAGTTAGTGAGAAAAGCCCTTCACACCAGAAGGTGTGGTTGGTGGCAGGATTAAGAGATGGGGCTGTGACCTATTCCCAAGTCTCTCCGTTTAATCTCTCTCCCAGGTAAGCTAAGGGGGGCGGTCACTAACTAAAAAACTAAGTTAAAAGGTGATGTGATGTTTCTAGGAGATGTTAAGGTCAATGGGATTGTTTTGAGATTATGAGCAAGTTTCAACAAATATGATGAACAATATGAAATGAAATATATTTCAATAACCATCAACACATAAATAAAAGATGAGCCTGTAAAACCAGTACCTTCAATATTGCTTCAAAATAATAACACTTGATCAAAAATGAAATGAAACATAAGTAATCTTGTCAACCAAATAGATGTTAGAATAAGACGATATCACTTGCAAGATATAAAGTCGCTTTCAAAGAAATGCTTTCAAAATATAGCCATTCACAATTTTAAAGCATGTAAAGAAGCAACATAAAATAACTTGTAAATGAAATATTACAAAATAATCAATTCAAAACATCTTCATCATGACAAGTATATAAATGGATTGCAAGTAAAATCGCTGGAAAGATAAAGTGTGTTAATATGAAATGCACTTAACTAAGATTATATGCAATTATCTGGGTTAACTTTAAGCTAAATGCCTACTCTAAGCGAGAGATCTTCATCTTGAACCCTTGCCAAAGGGTAAAAATTGGGGTGACTGTAAGAAAGAGGGGGTGAGGACACAATGTCGTTAACGATACCCTTCCTTGAGTCTTACTAGCCGGCGTGTGCCTTCGTTCCTACAAGGGGACAAGCCAGCTTCATAACTGTAGGGTCACACACTCTTTACATTACTTTGTTCCAATTGGCAATTTTTTTTATTAGAAAGTCTTTTCCCTATGATATCTATCAACCAAGCTTATGCTTGGAGGTTAATTGAGTTAAAATGCAAACCATGCTAAAATGCCTAAATGCTATGTAAGTGAGTTTTCCCAAGAGAGATTTGCAATGCTTCAATACAATGGAAATGATATAGTGCTCAAAGTAAATTGCAAATGTAATTTCAATTGGAAAAGAAATCTAGCTTGAAAATGAATTAAAGTGATGCAAGTTTCTTTTGCAAAAGAGGAATTGCCTCAAGTAAGTGGGAGATGCTCACAATGATATAACTTCAAAATTGTTCAAAACACATAAACATAAACTTCATAGGCAAATGAAATTGTAAATTGCTCCAAGTAAATGCCACAAACCATAAACTTATAGCAATTGGGGGAGGGTGGCGGTCACTAACTGAAAAACTAAGTTAAAAGGTGATGTGATGTTTCTAGGAGATGTTAAGGTCAATGGGATTGTTTTGAGATTATGAGCAAGTTTCAACAAATATGATGAGCAATATGAAATGAAATATATTTCAATAATCATCAACACATAAATAAAAGATGAGCCTGTAAAACTAGTACCTTTATTGCCTCAAAATAAATAACACTTGCTCAAAAATGAAATGAAACATAAGTAATCTTGTCAACCAAATAGATGTTAGAATAAGACGATATCACTTGCAAGATATAAAGTCGCTTTCAAAGAAATGCTTTCAAAATATAACCATTCATAATTTTAAAGCATGTAAAGAAGCAACATAAAATAACTTGTAAATGAAATATTACAAAATAATCAATTCAAAACATCTTCATCATGACAAGTATATAAATGGATTGCAAGTAAAATAGCTTGAAAGATAAAGTGTGTTAATACGAAATGCACTTAACTAAGATTATATGCAATTATCTTGGTTAATTTTAAGCTAAATGCCTACTCTAAGCGAGAGATCTTCGTCTTGAAATCTTGCCAAAGGGTAAAAATTGGGGCGACTGTAAGAAAGAGGGGGTGAGGACACAGTGTCGTTAACGATACCCTTCCTTGAGTCTTACTAGCCAGCATGTGCCTTCGTTCCTACAAGAGGACAAGCCAACTTCATAACTGTAGGGTCACACACTCTTTACATTACTTTGTACCAATTGGCAAATTTTTATTAGAAAGTATTTTCCCTATGATATCTATCAACCAAGCTTATGCTTGGAGGTTAATTGAGTTAAAATGCAAACTATGCTAAAATGCCTAAATGCTATGTAAGTGAGTTTTCCCAAGAGAGATTTGCAATGCTTCAATATAATGGAAATGATATAGTGCTCAAAGTAAATTGCGAATGTAATTTCATTTGGAAAAGAAAATTAGCTTGAAAATGAATTAAAGTGATGCAAGTAAGTTTCTTTTGAAAAAGAGGAATTGCCTCAAGTAAGTGGGAGATGCTCACAATGATATAACTTCAAAATTGTTCAAGACACATCAACATAAACTTCATAGGCAAATGAAATTGTAAATTGCTCCGAGTAAATGCCACAAACCATAAACTTATAGCAATTGGAAATGAGATGAAGCTAAAGAAAAGTGAATACTTGATTGTAAAGTATGCTTGGAAAATAAGTGGGCAAGATAACAAATGAGTCTATAGTGAGACAATTGTATCCCAAAGAAAGCAAATTGTTAAACAACTACATTAAACTTGCCACAACTCCAAATACTTGCATATAAGAAATGAGTTGCTCTAAAGTAAAATATCAACTTGTACTTTAAAGTAGGAATGAAATGCAAAGCATTAAGTGAAACTAAAAAAGAAAGTTAGAAAAGATGCAAAATTAATCCACCCATACAAAATCCTCTTGAAAGAGGAGAAAGGATGCCTTGGGTAAAACCCAAGCTCCTACAAGAAAAAGTGATATTTTATTATTATATTACAATGGAGTTATATCCTCTTAGAAGGCTGCCCAAAAGAGGAAGGGAAATAGTACAAGATTTGGAGCTAGAAATAACTATAATATTCCTCCAAATATAGCAACCTCAAAGGCCAATAAAGACTCGCTAAAATCTGAAAATTACAATCTCCAAAAAATCCTGTGGCCTATCCTTATTTGCAGCTCCTTCTAGTGTCCACGACCTCTTTGAAATAAATCTTGAATTTCTTTGAGAGGTCCTACAAGAAAACTAGTTAGAGTTCTATTGTCGCCCGAATTGTATAGGTATCGCGACAACGCTTAGGACAGGGACTGTCACTCTAATCCCCACCCATTCTACTCTAGCTATCTCCCAACAATAGGCTATGGGGGGTAGTCCCTATGGAATGAGATGAAGAAAAACAAGTTGGCAACCAATTTGTTTGGGAGACACGAATTAGTGGCCTAGCCAATTGGTTAAATTCGAGCAAGATTAATTAATTAGATTAGATTTTAAAGTATGAGACCAGTGCCGTAATAGAGTCACCAATTCTTGCTTATAGTAAATTCGAACCAAATGATCAGATGGATACCCACTGCTTAAGATGATTGACTAACCTGAATGATATGCAAACCTATGACCTATGTGTGATGCAAAGATCTTGGTTATTATTAGTTAAATGCCTAGTCTAAATGTAACCTTCACGTAACTATTTTGAAGCTAGGTTGGAAGGTAGGTTGTGGGAAGGAGGTCAACAGGAAACAAGCTAGGGCTTGATCAACGATACGTTTTGTTGTGCTCCTATCATCCGGTGCCTCTGGCGTTGCAGACATTATGGCTCTGACGACTGCAAGGTCACCATGTTAACCACTGAAGAGTTGTCGAGGCCCCTCAAGCTAAGCAAGAAGGGTTGCCCTATGTCTCTATCAATTTAGCTTATGCTAGGAGGTAAATTATTAATGCAAATCTAAATCTAGTATGCTTATGCAAGGGATTATAGGTGAGATTATCTTGAGTTAAGATTGCTTAAGTTACTTAAGTACTTATGTGGAATTTGTCTTAATGCAAGAGTACTTAACAATGTTGTGATACAATCTTAAACAAGATGAGTGCTAAGAGATACAAGTGTAAATTTCAAGTAACCCACTTATCCACCTCTGATTATTAATGCAAGATATTATTTTAATCAACAAATCAATGTCAATTCTGAATGCAAAGATCAGATAAGCCAATTTCAGATCTATGACAATTTATATCAGTAGTAAAAAATTCAAAAAATTCAGACATTTATCAATGTTAAAACAACAGTGAGAAAACCATTTCAAATCATGAAATTTGCCTTACAGATAAAACATAAAATTTCTCAAGGACCAACAAATGCAAACTAACTTGTTTAACCCACGTTTTGATGATGGATTCAGTGATATTTCAGATTTGATTGTTTAGTTTACAACAATAAACAACTATAGATCAACAGGCTAAAGATGCGAAAAATAGATGGTCAATATGCCAAACAATAGTAAAAATGCACTAGAACTCGAAAATTTCATTTTTAAGGTTTTTAGGAAGTGTGATGCAGCAAATTTCAGAATTGATATGCATATTACAACAGTAAAACCGTGACAGATTAGCAAACTAGAAATACTAGAGATAATGCCCAAAATGCCTGAAAATAGTAAAAACTTGTCGGAAACTGAAAATTCATTTTTTTGATCCTTATTAAGTATTTACTTCAAAATATTTCAGACCTGAATTTTACGGTTATGCAGTAAATTCCAGCAAGCTAAAAAGTTAGGTCTAGGCTAAATTTGAGATGCCCAAGTGGCCAAAATTTGTGAAAATTTAGATTTTACAATTCTAATTGATTTTGACCATTTAAAATGTGGTTTTAGGGCTTAGATATTAATGATTTGACTGCTTTAATAAAACGGAAACAAAACAAGGGTTTAGAGATCAAACCCTAGGTCCAAGGCTTTGAAGATCCCGTGGTTGAAATTCGTTGAAATTTTGGGATCACGTTGCCGCCTGAAAAGTATGAATTTTGAGACCTTAAGCCTAGAAAACCGCCAAGTATTTAGCCTTAAAATTTCATATTAGGGTTTCAGGTTAATTTAGGTCAAAAGAGGCCAAGAAAATGGAGAACAAGGCTAAGGGAGACAAATTTGGAGGGATAAAAGGGCTAAGATGATAGACCAAGTCCTAAGGATGAAGGATAAGGCCTCAAAGAGGTAACGCGATGCCTAATGAGGGTAGCATTGGGGATGAAGAGGGTTTAGAGGCCTAGGAAGAGCCCTGAGGCCTATGGCCTAGGGCCTATAGGCCAAGAAAGGGGAATCACAAGCCCTTAGAGGGCTGCGACCAAGGGAGGAGAGGAGAGGAGGCTGAGAGGAGAGGAAGAGGAGGCTAGACGGAGGGCCGAAGAGGCCTCACAAAGGAGGACAAAAGGCCAAAGATGGAGCCGCAAGGCCTCTAAAGCCTGCGACAAAGGCAAGGAGGGGAGGTCGTAGGCCCTAAGGCTCACAGCTAGCCCCGTCGAGGCTAGAAACCAAGACGTTGGAGGCCAGAGAGGAGACCCTGGGCATTTGGAGGAGAAAACTGGGGCGCAGAGCTTTGAAAACCTTGAAATCCTTGCTGTTTTTTTTTTTATGCTTTATCTCCTTGATTTTTTTGAAAATTCTTCTGTGGAAACCCTGCAAAATATTCCAAAAGACTAGGTCTTACCCTCAAGGGCCTAGATCTAGTTCTTCTTCCATTTGACTTCTTGATCTAACCTGCAAAAATAAAATTTACAACACCCAAACCCCAAATATATACAAAATGAATCGGAAAAACCCCAACCCGAGTTAAAAAAATAATTTACAATTAAAATTACAAAAGTGTTTTTACAAAATATACATGGGTTTTAAAATAGATTTTGAGAAATTTTTGTATGATATTTTTTTCCTTGAAATAATGGCTAAAACGCTTCAGAAAAATTCATGCTCATTATAGCGCTAGCGAATATTCAATCCACCAAGGATGCAAGCAAAGTAACACTTGTCCACAGTCTGTGAACTTGGAAACCAAGGATTGAGTACCTGCAAACACTATGTATTATCTCAAAATAATAATATAAAGCACCACATAGGAAGCCCGCAGTCAATACATACCACAGATCAATGAACAAGAACAGCTTGAGTTGCACCTCAAAGTCTTTTATTATAGTAGAAAAAATAGTTCCGAGCAGGACACTAGTTTACAAAATGCTTCAACAACATTTCTAGCGAGAGATCAAGATGACTAGAGACGCAACTGACTCTCTAATTTATGGATAAATCCTCCAAATGGAAAAATAACAGCTAGTTTCTTTGATCCTTATCAAAATAATCTTGGCCATTGATAAACACTTCAAGGTCTTTTAGTCTTGTCCCTTGATTTTTTTATTTTTTATTTTTATTTTTGAGGAATTTTCGTCATTTAATTCCGTTTTAATTAGCTCAAAATTAATTATTTCGAGCTATTTTCCTCAAAGAATTGACTTTGACTTAACCTCCAAGGTCTAAAATTTGTTTGAAGTATACAATATTCTGTTGGTGGGGGACCTTTAAAAATTGATTCCTTCAAGACTGTTATATAAAAATTAGTTAGTTATTTGTAATTATTAGTTTATTAGGCAAAGGGTTTGATCATGCCCATTCACTAAGAGGCAAC
This sequence comes from Pinus taeda, assembly GCA_000404065.3. Lineage (NCBI taxonomy): Eukaryota > Viridiplantae > Streptophyta > Pinopsida > Pinales > Pinaceae > Pinus > Pinus taeda. The sequence continues at coordinate 609,279 of APFE030128540.1, read as the reverse complement.
CAAGGCTGTATTTAAGCCAAGGCCTCTCACTTTGTAATAGATCATCCTTCAATCATCATTAATAAATACATATATATTCTGTTAAATACTGAGTTTTTGTGCTCCATCTGGTATCTTGATGTGCTTTTTCTATTACATTGCCAACCCAGTTGACATCAAAATATCCATGTAACCTCAAATTTCCGGCAGTATATCTCAGTGCATAGTTGATAGTGCCATGAAGATATCTTAGAAGATTCTTTGCAGCAATCCAATGTACATAATGAGGCTCAACTATAAATTGACTCAAAGTATTTACAACAAAGCATATGTCTGGTCGGGAGTTCACCAAGAATATTAGGGCCCCCACAAGTTCTCTATATTTAGAAGGATTTGCCAATTTGGGACCAACAACACTTCTGCATAGCTTCTTAAAATTTAGTTCCATTGGAGTAGACACATATTTGCATTCCACCATACCACATCTTAGTGATAGCTTCAGATTATATTTCCCTTGAGAAGGGAAACTGTCGCCTGGCTTTTGCCAGACCTCCAAGCCTAGGATGTAATGCATCAATCCTAAGTCCTTCATCTCGATTTTAGAAGTCAACTCCATCTTGCTTTGATAGAAGAGAGGGTTTGCACCTGTCAAAAATAGATCATTGACATACAAGACCAAAATAAGTGGCATGTCCTTTTCGACTTTGAAGTAAAAGTCTGGATCAACATAACTCCTTGTAAATCCCAGCTTCATAAGATGGCTATGAATTCTCTCATAACAAGCCCTAGGGGCTTGCTTTAACCCATAGAGGTTTTTCTTCAACTTGCATACATGTGTCCTTCTATCTTGTAGTTCAAACCCCTGAGGTTGTTCCAAGTAGACTTCGTCCTTAAGTGAGCCATGCAAGAAAGCAGTGTTAACGTCCATTTGATGTAGGCTCCATCCTTGATTGTAAGCTAGAGCAATTATGGATTGGATAATAGTGTATTGAGCAACAGGTGCAAAATTTCATCATATTCAACTCCTTCTTTTTCAATACATCCATCAGCTCCATGTAGATCCATTTTGAAGTGACCACACACTTGTCCTTGGGTCTAGGTACCACTTCCTAGACATCATTCTTCATGATTGACTCATACTTCTCAGCCATCACATCTTTCCATACTTGGTGTTTTACAACTTCTTTGAAAGTGCAAGTTTTAGTTTGAATGATAATACTCATGGCAACCAAGGATCCTTGATATTTGTTAGGCTTCTTACTTTCTCGAAATGTTTCTCTAGGGGTAGAATGTTTTTCTGCATCTTGAAGTGTATCCCGGAGACATAGTGGTCTTTTCCTCAAGGTAGAGGGATCACATGGAGGTGGATCAAGGGGATTTATCAGACCATCAACATTGGGCATATGCTCATCCATTGGAGGTTCTTTTTGTTTTTCAGCATCATCATCATTCTTCCTTGAGATGGGGAGATCTGTGGCTTTCCCGAGGGTAGTGTCTTCATCAAAAGTAACATCTCTACTTACTTCTACCTCTCTTTGACCAGGAACATAAATTGTGTTGAAAAAATGTAGCAAGAAAGCCTCAATTTGACTTTATCCTTAGTCAAATTGAGTAAAATCGAATTTCCACATTAGCAGGACAACTTGGAGGTAGTTAACTAGTGTGACATGGATCTTGTCACTCAGTTACCTCAGGAAATTCGAATTAGAGGGCTTGGAGTTCAGTTATGCATGTCTGATTGTTAAATTTTAGTAATCCAATTAAGTTATTTTCATTTGTATTTTGTTAACCGACCTCTAACTATTGATAGAGTCAGTTGAAGGTCAGTTGTGCAGTGGGACAACAATCTAACTCAAAGATCTATTAGTTAACTGATCAATCAACGAAAAATAGCTAGTGCATGCAAGGAATTCAAATTTCTCAGTTGAAGTGGAGATGACAAGGCAGTGTAACATCAATTGTAGACTAGTTTTGAGTGTACAGGTGTTGAATGCAATCAATGATCAATCCTTGGGAATTGTGCAATCAATTTGGAGGAAATTCCTAAATAATAGGGACTAATTTCCTTAGGATTTGCGCAAGAAAATAGGAGGCTTGGTGAGAAAATATTTGGCTAAGTGTTGGCCAGAGGTTCTCATTGAATAGAGAGAACAATTATTCTTTTGCAGGTTGACTCAGAGTTGGAGCTAGCAATTTTAATAGTTTATCAATTCATCTAATTAATGCAAAGAGGCTTGAGGGGTTTCCCATTTGGGTTCCCCTAGAAATCACTATGTATTTGTGGTTTTGCTTATTGCATGCCTATGCATGTTGTTCTAAATTGTGAATTTCATTCCGCAGATTAATAGAGTAGAATTGTGTCTCTTGTTTTTCAGTGTGAAATCTTGAGAAACTGCAATTTTTATGAAAATTCTACATGGTATCAGAGCCCTGAAATCACATTAGAACCAATATTTCGAACGTGTCTCTTAGGAGTTTCGATTTTGCGGCTTTGTTGTAGTAGTTTTTTCTTCAGGATCGAGAGAATGTCTTTCAACGGACTGAGATTGGAGTATGCCTTGGAGGGTAGCTCGAATTTCATAGTCTGGAAGGATCGAATGGAAGAAGTGCTCGATGATAATGGCATGTTAGAATATGTCAAAACTAACATTGCAAAACCCCAACAGTTGGTGGCACAACAATAAGCCCAATGGAAGAAGGATGTTGCGAAGGCCACGAAAATTCTTCTAGAAGATGTGTGGGACCATGTGGTTTCAAATATCCATGGCAAAGAGACACCATTTACTATATGGAAGACATTGATTAAGTTGTTCGAAAATAGCAGTGACCATAGAAAATTGGCCCTGAAAGACAAACTTCGAAACATAAGGATGCAAAAAAATGACACTATCCCATAATATCTCTTTAGATTTACACAAGTTCGAGACGAGCTTGGAGGGGTAGGGGTGAATGTTTTATAAGATGGCTTAGCGAGCCTAGCTCTTCCAGGCCTTCCAAAATCTTGGCACAACTGTCATGACTTTGTGAATGGAAGGGAAAAATTACCGAATTGGGAAACGTTGTGGTCCGATTTGGTTCACGAAGCATTATGGAGAAATGACAAATATGGAACATCATCCAAAGCTGAGGATGAAGAGAATTTTGCCTCGGTTGGAAAAGGGAAGAAGGGCAAAGGAAAGAAGACCTAGAGAAAACCTGAGCCCAACCAAAATAATGGAAAAAAGAAAGACTTGAGAAAGATGAAATGCTTCCACTGCCACAAATTTGGGCACTATGCAACAAAATGTCCGCACAAAAAGTCTACCAAGAAGCCTTCAAGAGGGGCAACAAGTGAAGCTCTAGCTTCACAATTCAAATTAGACTTCGTTCTAATGGCATGCATCGTCAACACTGTTATGGGGAGTGTGTGGTACCTTGATTCCAGTGCCTCGTTCCATATGACAGGGTGAAAGGAGTTTTTCATTACCCTGGAGGAGAAGGATCTCCAGATGCATATCGAATTAGGGGATGATGGGAGGTATAGTGCTACAAGTATTGGTACTCTCACCTTTGAGAGGTAGTAAGCCTCTTCTTTTCGCCTCAAAAATGTTATGTTTGTACCCAGGCTGGAGAAGAACTTGATCTCTGTTGCAATATTGGAGGATCGTGGCTATGATGTTATTTCCAGTAAAGGGAAAGCCTTTCCGAGACACATAACTACCAAGCAAGTGAAGCATATCAAGGTTCAAGTGAAGAACCTATACAGACTTGAGGTGGGAGATTGTGTTGCATTGAGCAGCAAGGTTGAAAAAGCGCAAAGTCGATATGTTGGAGAGCTCTGGCACAAGAGATTGGGTCATCTACACCATGGTGCCTTAAAGATCATGCAACAAGTTACCACAGGTCTCCCTAAGGGCTCCCTTGACTAGCAGGATGTTTGCAAGGGTTGCACATTGGGGAAATATGTCAAATCCACTTTCCATGTCCAAGATAGCAGAGCAGATGCAATCTTGGTGCGAGTCCATTCTAATGTTTGTGGACCCTTTTCTACAGCCACCACAACAAAAGATAAGTACTATGTTATTTTTATTGATGATTTCTCAAGAAAATGCTGGATCTTCTTCATGCGGAAGAAGGATGAAATTTTCTCAAATTTTGTTGAATTCAAGGCATTGGTTGAGGAGACTGGGAAGAACGTGACGGCTCTCAGGAGCAACAATGGAGGTGAATTTGTTTCGCATGCCTTCAAGGATTTTTGTGACAAGGAAGGTATTCAAAGAGAGCTGATAGCACCACATAACCCACAACAAAATGGGGTAGTTGAGGAGGAAGAACAAGAGCATAGTGGGAGCAACAAGTTTCATGTTGCATGACCAGGGGCTGCCATTGCATCTATGCGCAGAAGCCTTCAACACAATAATCTACTTGCAGAACCAGAGTCCTCGTAGAATACTTGGTGTGATCACACCGGAGGAAGCTTTCATTGGGAGAAAGCCTGTTGTGTCTCATTTTAGATTTTTTGGAGCTTCAGTTTATTGTCATGTCTCCAAGGATTCAAGGAAGAAACTCGAGCCTATAACAGAGTTGGGAGTTTTTGTAGCATACACTGAAACTCCACACAACTACATAGTGTATTTACCTTCACTGAGGATGACAGTTGTAAGGAGAGATGTTAAGTTCGATGCGGAGAAGGCTATGGGATGCTCTCTGGAATGAGATCTGAGTATCCTAGCAGAATAGGAGCTTCTAGCTCCAAAGGAGGAGCCTCATGATGAGCTTCAGGAGGTTGTGGAGCAACCACATGCAGTGGAGCAGACAAGAGGTAGAGTGGAGGCACCCACTCAACCAAAATCTTCCAGAGAGGGGAGAGAGAACCAGAGAAGCTGATAGATTATTGCAAGATGCAAGGGAGAATGTGGGAGTCCCGACATCATAGTGTAGACAAAGGAGGTCACCTGATAGGTACACTAGTTACATGGCTGTCATGATCGAGCTTATTGAGATAGAGCCTTCCTCATTTGAGCAAGTAGTTTCTCAACTTGTTTGGGTTGATGGCATGGTGGAAGAATACGAATCCATTATGAAGAACAATTTATGGGAGGTGGTGCCGAGAACATAATGGAAATCAGTGGTTGGTTCAAGATGGATCTACAAAGTGAAGCATACAACTAACTGGAGCATCAAGAAGTATAAGGCCACCGTTTTGGCCAAAGGATTTTCTCATATAGAGGGAGTGGATTGTGAGGAAATTTTTGCACCTGTTGCAAGATATTACTCAATTAGATCCATTCTAGCATTCGCTGCACAGATGAGGTGGAAAATCCACTAGATGGATATGAAGACTGTCTTTCTCAACGATGTTGTTTAGGAGGAAATTTACATAGAGTAGCCAGAAGGATTTGAGACATATGATCGAGAGTCACATGTGTGCAGACTCAAGAGAGCATTGTATGGTCTCAAACAAGCGCCCCGAGCATGGTACACTTGGATTGACAATTATCTCAATGGATTGGGCTTCACCAAAAGTGAAGCAGATGCGAACCTCGATCACTTTGTGGTAGATTGTATGTTGCTTATTCTTGTTTTGTATGTTGATGATTTAATATTGACAGGTGATGAGCAGCTTATCGCTCTTGCAAGGAGGATCTTGCAAGGGAATTTGAGATGAAAGACATGGGCCTAATGCATTACTTTTTCGGGTTGGAAGTATGACAAGGTGATGGTGAATTGTTTGTGTCTCAGGGGAAGTATGCCTCTAAAATACTTTAGAGATTTCGCATGGAGAATTGTAAGCTCATGGACACACCTCTAGTTACAAATTGGAGGAAGGAGAATGCCACTTTAGGTGAAGAGGTCGATGCTACCATTTACAGGCAGCTTGTGGGGTCTTTGATGTATCTTGTGAACAAAAGGCCCGACATGTGTTATGCAGTCAACTAGCTGAGTCAAGCTATGGTGAGGTCTACCAAGCTATATTGGAAGGCAACAAAGCATGTGTTATGGTACCTCAGAGGCAATACTGAGTATGGATTATGGTACAGGAGGACAAAGGGAGTGAAGCTTCAAGGATTCACTGAATCAGATTGGGCAGGGAGTTCATTAGATAGGAAAAGTACTTCAAGTGCTATCTTTAGTGTTGGGTCCACAACTATTTCTTGGTACAACAGGAAGTAGTTGTGGGTCTTTTTAGTCAGGAGATGGATCCGACAGTGATATATTGTGATAATCAGAGTTGCATTAAGCTCTTTGAGAATCCGATATTTCATGACAGGTCCAAGCACATTGATATCCGATATCATCATTTGCGGGACTGTGTGCAAAGGAGAATTATGCTGCTACAGTACATTCCAACTGAGGAGCAAGATGCTCACATCTTTACAAAGGCATTGTTAAGAGGTAAGTCGAATTCCACATGTGCAGGATAGGGGTGGTGAAAAATCACCTTCTTGCTAAGAGGGAGTGTTGAAAAATGTAGCAAGAAAGGCTCAATTTGACTTTAGCCTTAGTCAAATTGAGCAATATCGAATTTCCACATCAGCAGGACAACTTGGAGGCAATTAAGTAGTGTGACATGGATCCTGTCATTCAGTTAGCTCAGTAAATTCGAGTTAGAGGGCTTGGAGTTCAATTATGCATGTGTGGTTGCTAAATTTTAGTAATCCGGTTCATTTATTTTCAATTGTATTCAGTTAATTGACCTCTAACTATTGATAGAGTCAATTATGTAGTGGGACAACAGTCTAACTCAGAGATATGTCAGTTAACTGATCAATCGGCCCAAAATAACTAGTGCATGCAAGGAATTTGAATTCCTCTGCTAAAGTGGAGATGACAAGGCAGTGTAACATCAATTGTAGACTAGTTTTGAGTGTACAAGTGTTGCATGCAATCAGTGATCAATCCTTGGGAATTGCACAATCAATTTGGAGGAAATTCCTAAATAATAGGGATTAATTTCCTCAGGATTTGTGCAAGGAAATAGGAGGCTTGGTGAACAAATATTTGGCTAAGTCCAGAGGTTCTCATTGAGTAGAGAGAACAATTATTCTTTTGCAAGTTGAACTCAGAGTTGAAGCTAGCAATTGTAATAGCTTCTCTATTCAACTGATTAATGCAAAGAGGCTTGAGGGGTTTTTCCCAGTTGGGTTCCCTTAGAAATCATTGTGTTTTCGTGGTTTTTCTTATTGCATGTCTATGCATGTTCTAAATTGTGAATTTTATTCTGTAGATCAGTAGAGTAGAATTGTCTCTTGTTTTTCAATTTGAAATCTTGAGCAATTGCAATTTCTATCAAATTTCTACAAATTCTATATGCCTTTGAATTTTCATTGTATCCAACGAATAGACCTTTCTTCCTAGAAGCTTACAACTTGTTCCTTTTCTCTTTAGGCACATGAAAATACACAAGACAACCAAATATTAAAAAATGAGAAACATTAGGTTTCTTATCAGTGAAGACAACTTCGGGTGTCTTGAAATCCAAAGCTTGATGAGGGATTCTATTTTGAACATATATAGCAGTGTTAACAACTTTCCCCACAAGAATTTCGGTAGACCTTGATCATAAAGCATGGCATGAGTGGCTTCTATAATAGTTTGATTCTTTCTTTCAACAACACCATTTTGCTCTCGAGTATATGAAATGTTTTTCTCCCTCTTAATACTTGCCTCTCTACAAAAGTCATTAAAGTCATTAAATTCATTAGATTCATATTCAATTCCATTGTCACTCCTCAATGTCTTGATCTTCTTTCCTATTTGATTTTCCACCATCACTTTGAAAGAATTAACCATTTGAACACTTCATCCTTCTTCAAGAAATAAATCCATGTTTTGCGTGAGTACTCATCTACAAAATTTGCATAGTATGAGTATCCTCCTAATGAAGTTATGGGTAAGGCACTAGAAAGGTCAGAATGGATCACATTGAAGAATATCAACGGTCTTGCTTTCATTAGAAGGGAATGGTCCCTTTGTATGTTTCCCAGTTGCACAACCATGACAGACTCTTTCATGGTTCATATGAAACTCGGGCATTCCTGTGACCATCTTCCTTACCCTAGGTAAGGATTTGTAATGTAAGTGGGAAAATCTCTGGTGCCATAGCTCACATTGAATAGAGGTATCGCTTGCCAATGCTCCCAAAGGACTTCCACCAACTTGATAAAGACCATCAATCCTAAACCCAAGAGTAAAAGCATCTTTGAAGTTTGTATGCTGTTCACGTACCTTTCCATCAATGAAAGCTACCTTGAAGCCTTTGTCTTCCATTGTCGAAATAGACACCAAGTTCTTCTTCAAGTCGGGCACATACAAGACTTCCTGAAGATATATGGTTTGACCATAGTTCAAGTGAAGAGTGACAATTCCTATCCCTTTTACGGGGTAGGTGGCATTATCTCCAAGGATAATTTTTAGATTAGTTTTTCTCTCAACTAAATTTGAGAGGGCCTCCTTTTATCCAGTGAAATGCCTTGAGCCTCCACTATCAGTTAACCAATGATCCAAAGTATGCGGAGGAGAGGTAGTAGATAGAGCAAAAATAAGATAAAACTCATCTTGTTTTTCTACAACATTATTTTTATCATACCTGACATTTCTTGTCTTCTTGGGAGGTTGATTATTTCCTTCTTAGGCAACTGGAGCATTCCTTTCTCCTTTATTGTTATACCTGTTGTTTCTTTGATTGTTATTTCTTTTGTAATTGTTGTTGTCATTCCTTGGAGAATTTTTCTTGTGAGGACACTCGCATAGTGACCAAACTTGTTGCAATTGCTGCATCTTCCTTTTCCTTTTCCTTTGAATCCCTTCTTAGATCCTTGACCCTATCTCCTTGAATTAGACAGACCAACATCATTCCTCCTTTTAGCGTGTACAGAGAAAGCAATAGGTTCATTTCCATTGTAGGAGTTATCTCTTTCCATCATTCTTGTTTCCTCTTGAGTGCATCTAGCCAATGGCTCATCAACACCAAGTATCCTGTCATCATTGAGAATGGTGGTGACAAATGTATCTTATGGTCTTGAAAGACCTCCAAATGCGATGAGAGTGAGTTCCCTATCAACAGTAACTTCTCCAATAGATAGTAGTTGTTTCTTGATTTGAGTGATTCTCATAAAATAGGATTGGGTAGACTCCCCTTTATCCTTCTTGATATCCTTCAACTTGTTCTTGAGAAAGAGGATTTGATTTGCATGGTTCACTTTGAACATCCCAACCAACGTATCATACATTTCCATAGAAGTTCTCAAATTAGAAATAGAGGCAACTAAATGCTTTTGAATGGAGTTAATTAAAGTTTTCTTAGCTTTGACCTCACCTTTTTTATGGTTTGCTCTAGCAGCAATAGGTGGATTTGAAGGAGGCTCTGCCACTTTCACTTGCACATAGTCCCATACTTCATGCTTGTCCAAGGTCAAATCAAGAGTCATCTTCTGGACATGATATTCTGACTTGTCATTGAGCTTATCCTTAGCCTTGAAATATGTAGTAGCAACCATGGAGACTAGTTCTTGTCAACAAATATCTTGGTGATTGCTTTTTTTCTTGCTTGGCCTTGCCCTCACCTTGGCTTTGATACCATGTTAATTTTAGATAACAATGGTATGTTCTATGCTTGCAACAATTACTTCAGTGGCCTTTTATTAACCCAATGACAATTCCACTTTAAAATTCAATAGCAATCACATAAACCATTAATTCACATTGACAATAACTGTAGATAGAACATAAATAATAGATGCAAAAGACAAGAGAACACCAACATTTGGCTAGAGCCAGGGGAAAACCCCCAAAAGGGGAAGACCCTTAATCAATCCTTCTTATTATCAAATATCAAATGTTCATCAGAGAGAGAATGTCTAATAGAGTACAATGATGTAATTCAAAGTCAATGTGACTTGACTTTTGCAAAATATCCAAACCAATGTCCGACATATGAGGTCAAATTCGATCAACTTGATGAAGGTATGCAATTCTGAAAAGTCAACAACAAAACTTGCCTTAACTAGACAACAATCAATGGTCAACGCAACAATCAAACAACTCCTTTTGAGCTCAGTCAAAGTCAAGGATACTCGACCTTCCTTGGTGGTCAAACAATAGCAAAAACAATCAACAAAATGGCTGTCGAACCCAGTCAGATGATGAAGTCAATCTGTGGTCAAAACAATCCTGCAATCTTGTGGTCAAACCTAGTCAAACAACTCCTCTTGCCTTGGTTATTGTGCCAAATAATGCGGTCTGCCAGGATAGATCCTACCCCAATCAAAACACAGTTAAACAATCCTTGAAAAGTCCAAAAGTCAACATAGGTCAAAGTCTCCTCAAAACAAAAAGTCAACGCAGGTCAAAATAGCTCCAAGAACTCGCCCGTGTGGAAGAATAGCTGCCTTAGTTTTACAAACCAATCAGATGAGGAGAGAGAATGATGTGAGTGAGATGTGCCAAATGAGGTTGAGGGTCTCCTTTATTTATATGTGTTGGAGGGGGTTCGATTTGTCTAATTTGACCCCAAGCCAACCTTGACCAAATGTGCACTTGTCGGCTCGACATGAAAAACATATTTCTCCTTGTCCAAATTCAGTGCTTCTAGGGCTGATTTTCGTCCTCTTGGAAAGGTGAATTTTGTCCAATAATCATCTTAGGCCAATGAGCTTCCCAAAGTGGAATTTGGCCCTAGTTGCACATTTTAACATCAAGAAATTGCCACAAACAGGATAAGGGGAAATCAGATCACAAAAACTCCTTATCAACACCCAAACCATAAAGGCAAAGATTTCAACTAGTCTGCATATCCATATCACTCATACCAAAAAGTAATGACTTATAATACTTAGAATATCGATGTCACCATAATCCGGTCTTATGATAACAATTCATCCCAAGTTTTTAGTAATCGAACAAAAGATTAATTTGGGATGATTAGATCATTTCATAGTAAGACAATTCTATACCACACTCAGAAAGACCCTTAGGAGGGTCTTGAGAGCAAAAATGACCTTTATATTTCAATGTTGCCCCCCCAAAAATGAGCATTGGGCTCTGAGTTGATTTCACGTGGTACTACATCCCCACATGTACCTCTAGGTATGGACGTTAGACTACTTGATGTTGTGCCCAAATGGAACCAAGACGCTCTTGGGTTGGCCTTGACCCTGTTTGATGGACATTGATTGTCTCAAACTTCAAAGCATAGATGAGGATGATCTGACTTGGGAGAGCTTGCTTATTCTCCTTGGACCCCAATGCTTGCCCTGCATGATGCCATGTCATACCCACATGCCCTAGAAGGGTGATGTAGGCCTGTTTATGCATGATGTCATGGTTGAGGAGGCAATTTTTGGAGATGTGCCCATGCATTTCGAGGATTTCTCGGGTTGGAGAGCACTCATGGATCTATTCGTCACTTGCTTGATGGACCTTGATCATTTCTAGAGCATGACATCATGGTGAAGACTTTATTTCCCACACATGTGGGCTATTTTTGACATTCCGTTATGTTTTAAAGTTATTTTTAGGTCTGTTTTTGACCTTTTCAGCTTTGTTGAATTGTCATCTGAATTTTTTAGGTGTTTTGCTTGTCAAAATTGTCAAAATGAGACTTGGTTACCCTCATATAAATAGAGGGAGGTCTCGTTTTAGTTGGATCATCATCTTTTCATCACACTTTCTGCTCTTTGGAAGTGCGAATTAGCTCGTCTCTTGTACTTGGCCGCAATGTGATTTCTATGGTGCAAATTTCTCTTGGAGGTGGAATATTGCTTGAAGTTGGTTTATTGGGATTGATTGAAGAGATTTTTTTTTGGAAATTTGTAAGTTTATTGCATATTTTCTATATTTTGCAAGGTATATTTGAAGTTGGGTTTCTACATGTTACATGGTTAAAATTGCTAAAGTTATCTAGAAATGTTGCTCCTTTATGGTATCTGAGATTGTTTGCCTTGAATTCTTTAAGAGAACTCTGAGTTGCACATTTCTTAAGTTCAAAATCTCCCTAAAAAGGTAGTCACTAGAGTTTGTAAGTAGATGCCCTTGCGATGTCACCCTTTTGCCTCCCTCATTGAATTTTTGCTAGAAGACTCCATTTCCAAATAGATCATGGCATATGCATAGGTTGTGTTGAGCAAACCTTTTATTTTTCCTAATTTCTCTCTTCTATCTTACATTATAGGTATTTAAGGTTAGGATTTCTATGAAATATTGCTCAAAGGGTAATTTTATTTGATATGTCATTTCTCTTTAAGTAGGAATTGCGTTATATAATTGTGAAAACCCAAGATCTAGCATTTATTGCATGCTTAAGCCCCATTTCAAGGGCTGACATCATCATTATATTGCTGTTTTATACATGTTTCAATCATAAATGCTCATTTGCAGACCCTAAATTCTGCATATCTAATTGATATCTGGATTCTTGGTTGATTAATCATTGTAAGAATAATTTTTATAGCTGTTATATGACATTGCATGCCCCGTCATTGAAAATCAATCAAACCTTAAACTTATATCAGCCCTAGAATGTGCTTAAGTGGTCTAGGGACATATTTCTTGTATTTTGGTAAAGATTATCTTAGCCTTCCAGGCTCTGCTTGTACCCTATCCCAATCTTTAGACCTCATCAATCGCCTTGAACCCTCCTTATTGAATATTCTTTAGGTGATTTTTATAGGGAAGCCTCTCTTGTGGGTCAAATGCCACTAAATAGCTGGAGAAAGGCTGCTGAGGTCATAGTGGTAGGTGATCTCTTGTTGCCACAAGGTTTGGATCTTCCTAGGGAGAATTTGCACTAGGCCTGCTAGGTTTTGCAATAACAGCCCTTCAGACTCTGTGAATTAACTTATTAAAAACTTGATTGTGAAAATTAGACAAACATGGTGACTTAGCTTCTAGGTATGGCTTATGTTCCCATCATCCAATGCTTGTTTCTCTTTCAAATTTTGAAGAATCTATGTTGCTCTAATCTCATTGCCATTGGTGATTCACTGTTTATTGGTATTTCCTCGTAGTTAATGTTTAGATTTTAGTGTTTTCCCATGCTATTTCCATTTTGCTGCTGTGTAATTTTCCACAAATTTTTCTGTTATATTTTTCCATATGTCTGACACTGTTCAAGTGGGAATGACAGCAAAGTTACAAAGAAGTAAATCTCTAAGTCCCCAAGAATTAGAAGATTAAAATATGCTATTTGTTTTTCTTGGTATTGTAGGCTATAGATGCTATCTTTTCAGAATCATGATGTAATCATCATTCATGAATGTTGAAGGTTTTGGATACATTGCTATTGTGAAAAGTGATTTGAAGTTTGGCCTTTGGAGGTATGTTACTATTGTGAGGACGATCCAAGGAAAGTGTCTTTAGTACTGGTTTATAGTGAGCATTACAAAGAAATTGAAGCCTTGCTACACCCAGGTGAAGCCTTATTTCAGTGGCCAAGAGAACACTGGAATTAGAGTAGGTGTTGGTGCATCTAATTAGCATGGTACAAAAGAAAAGGGTTGGAGCAAGGAAAATATGGCTAAATAGAAGAACAAAGGTGATAGATGCTAAAGATGCACAGTGAAAGCACGTTTCAAAATAGTAAAATACAAACAACCAAGAGGACTTTGGAGAAACGCCATCAAAAGCTCCATTAGAAGATGCTGAAAATGACACTGTTTCAAAGCAGTGTAATTCTTGACCCCTTGAAAATAGTTTTAATAATGAAACTTAAGATAAGGAAAATGAGGTCACAGGTTGACGTATTTGTGATAATGGTGTTCCTTTTTGATTTAGTACGATCCCCTTATTGGGAAATAGTGATTAAAGGGGTTAATGAAGGTCTAATAGGGTAGAAGGGCCCTAGTTATGAGAAAGTCTACACTACTCTTTTGACAAAGAAGTTACATGTGGAAGTGACATAGAACCTATTGAGAATTTATGTGTGCATCATTGAATGGATAGAAAGATCAGAGTAATGTGTCATTGATCAATTCGATAGCTCAAAGCCCTAAAAGGGCAATGTTTGTGAAGGTAGAGGATTGCAAATGAGACATGGAAGACATGTAGGTCATTGTTAACATTGTAGTTCAAGCTATTGAGTCTATGGGGAGAATATGTTGTCTAGTGTTGATTTGGGGTAGTATCGGATGTGCTCTAGCCCCGAAATTTGGTGGAGAGGTCAGGGCACATGGGATCTCCAATACCCAAAAAGGGTTGGGCAGATTATAAACAGATCAGGAGATATTAAAATAATTTATATTTTTAATGCTGTCCCTAAGTCTAAACTTAGGGAAAATAAAATATTAATGTGTATTAATATGAATCTATGTTAGAGTGGTCCAAATGACATGGATCAAGCCAGATCTAATTTTAGTCGTTGATTAGGGACTTATTCTCGGCTGTTGATATGTCAACAAGAAAAGTATAAGAGGAGGCTTGAGGGTCACTTGGAGAATACACCAAAGTGATCAGTCATTCTATTCTCTAGAGTGGGGTTTGCTAAGAGAGATAGAATTAGTGATTGGGAGATGCAACTGAGGGGCATTTGAGTACAGAGAGGCAGAGATAGTGCTGGCAGAGCAGCGTAGTAGCCAAGGAGAGTGACGCAGAGCCAGCTAGGGCTCACGCAAAGTCAGCCGGGAGCTACGCAGAGCCTCAAAGAGGCTAGCGTTGCTGACACAGAGGGCCAGAGAGTTGACACAGGGCCTCCCAGGGCTGATGCAGACCCATCCAGGGTGACGCAGGGCCAACATGAGGCAGAGAGGGGCTAATATAGTCCAGATAGAGGCTGACATTGGGGTTTCTGGGGCAGATTTGTGCTGAGTAGCTGCCGGAAGGATTATCTGAGGTTTCAACCATAAGATTTGTCAGAAACTGAGAGGTATTACTGCCAAGGAAATTCTCTGTTGGGTAGGCCAGTTTCGGCACCCAGATTGTACCTTGATATTTCTTAATAAGAAAACCCTGAGATAGCTGCATCGGTTTTCCCACATTGGGTTTTTCCGGGGACATTAGTCCAAAAATAATGGTGTCATATGGTGTGTTTGTTTCTGTTTCTTTTAGTTTCTAATTTGTAATATGTTGAGCATGCACTAGTGTTTATTTTCAGTGTTTAGATTGTAAATAACTTGTTAAGAAAGATAACAAGTAGGTAGGAATAAATCAGTTAAAGTGCATGGAGGGTTTCTAAGTAAGTAAACTTAGAAACTTCAACATCTAGGTTGTCACAGAAAACACAAGGTGTTTAGAGCAGCATGTCCAAGAGTGGAGGGTAAATATCAACACATCTTTTGGGTCCACTGTGTTGCAGATTTGTTGAACCTTATGTTGAGCAAGATGGGCTCCCAAATTTGCTTGATCGTGAATTGTTGACACCTAATCATAGGGATTGGGTGGACAACTGTAAATAATGTAAATAAATAATAGAGAAAATGGAGAGTCATCGGGAGATGAAACTCAACAGTCACTCCCTCATGTATATAATAATGAACAACCTAAATGAATAAACAATCTCATTTTGAGGAGTTACCTCTTGGCCTGACATGGTATCAGAGCTAGCTCCATTTTTGGCATTCCAGTTTGCCCTTGTAACTACCTTCTGCCCGTGTTCTGCCTATTTTGCAGAACTGACACATCTGCCCCTGCTCCTGAGGCCTGACACTGTCATATGCGTTTTCTATTCCCTTCGAACAGTCGACCCTCCGACCTGCGATTGGCCTGGTGGTATCTCGTTGAATCGTGCTTGGTAGTATCGCTGGAATTATTGGAATAGATGTCCATAACGGTTAGCCGCTACATGGTTAGAATAGATATCGACCCCTCGGCCTCTCCCTGCAACCTCGCTCCCATATGCAACACAACTCCACTGTATTACTGCTGTTGCTTCCGCATGCCACCATACCGCCCGCATACCTTCTTCAACCTCTCTCCCATACGTAGCACGACTCCACTGTATTACTGCTGCTGCTTCCGCATACCACCATACCGCCCGCATACCTTCTTCATTCCCTACTAAACTACACCTCTTGCATATTTGACAGGGTTTTCCCAATTTTGCAAGTTTGGCTTCAACAATAGCTTGTTGCGCCTGGCGATCTTCATATCGTTCAATCGCATACCTTCCTCATGACATTTTTTTGCTGCCACTACCATAAGGTGGACTCTGTCCATACATTGGTCCATCGAGGTTTCAATTTTGATGTTGCAGGCCTATGTCTAGCCTGTACAGTCTTTTAAACTCATTTAGTATTTTCTTGTTTGTTTTTCTATTGTGAAGCCTCTTCGAAGGCTGAAGACAGGATACTAGAATTAATATGTAGTAATTGTTTTTGAAACATTTGGGTAGTCGGTCCTTCATATTATAAAGTTGTAGAGAAGATTGTGAAGAATCTCTGAAGATTTTTATGGAGTCCTTTATAACCATGCTGGAAGATGATTTTTTACCAAAATTGCATTTTTATCAGTAAAGCATTTTTTCCGGAATTGCATTCTTGGTTAGAATTGCACTTTTTTTTCTTAAAGATATTGCTATTACAGTGCAGAAGTGAAAATATTTTATATATTGGCAGCAGAAATACTTTTTTTTACAGTTCATATTTTTTTTTAAAATGCACTCATTAATATCTATTGTGGGAGTGGTCCTCAATGGGAAGGAAAATTATCCTGAGTGGTCCTGGAAAATCAAACACATTATCATTTTTAATGAGTTGTGGAAAGGAGTGTGTGTTGGAGATGGAGACAAAGAGCCAAAACAACCTACCTCAGACAAGGAATTCGCCATTTGGGAAAATAAAAACAACAAGGCTTATGCATTGTAGCATCAATAAATGAAGAGGTGAGTCGCCATATTTCGCCATTTTCAAATGCTTTCGAAGCCTTACAAAAACTGAAGGAACTCTATGACTCACACTCTGCACTTGAAGTTGTTCAACTCATGATTAAATTGTTCAGCCTTGAATTACAAAATGATGATCCTCTTGCTCTTGCATCAGAAGTAAAATATATTATGCATGATATCAAAGTCACTAATGTTGAACTGGACATTCCTCTGATAGCTTTTGTCAAGGCACTTTATCCCACTTACTCAAATTTTCTTGAGTCAGTGCAAGCAAATGAAAACCTCAAAGATACTACCTTTGACTCCCTTGTGAAAAAATTTGCTGAAAGAGAGAAAGCTTTTGGGAAGAAGCCAACTCCTTAGTCTTCTGAAGAGGTTGCGTGTCTTGCACATAGAGAGAAGAATCTTGCTTAAGATTCTTCCAGAGGAAGAGGTGGTCGAAGAGGAAGAGGAAGAAATTTCAGAGGTAGGGGGGCAGACACTCTCAAGGAGAAAAGTTAGATTTGCACTGCATATGCTGCAAAAGAGATGGATCACATGAGGCATCCACATGCAAGTTGCCTTGGGACATAATTGAGCAGAAAGAAACCAACCCAAAGGTAAATCTAATGACAAAGAGAAAGGTAAAGCACCTGAATCTACTCACTATGTTGTGGTACACTATAATATTGGAGTAAATGAAGGCTTATTTAATGCTTTACTTGCTTCTTGGAAAAATGATTGGTTGCTTGATTCAGGAACAACTTGCGACATGACTTTTAGAAGAGATTTTTTTGAAGAATTTACTGACAATGTTGATGGAGCAGTATACTTTGCAGACAAATCAAAACTCAAGCCATTAGGGCTTGGCATAATCAGACTTAAATTGCCTGATCTTCCAGACTTTCTTCTGCGTCATGTTTTGTATCTCCCACAGCTGAGGAGAAACTTGTTGTCCTTGGTCCACATTCGCCAGCAAGGACACTCCATTCATATGTTTGATGGCAAGGTTGAGGTGAGAAAAACATCAAACTACTCACTTGTCATGACGGGGATAGAAGAAAAAGGCTTCTCAAGCTGCAGGTTACCTCTGCTCGTGCACAAAATTTCTCATACAATTCTCATTATGAAGAAGGTACATTTCCATCAAGTTTATTATGGCATGCTAGATTTGGACACTTGAACTATGACAACCTCTGCTTGTTGAAGAAAAATGGTGTTACTGGTTTGCCTACAATTCCTAGGAAACTTAAGCAATGTGATGCTTGTATTCTAGGAAAGCATAACAAACAGTCTTTTCATGATTTACATTCCAGAGCACATAGAAAACGTGAACTCATTCATTCAGATTTATGTGGTTCAATGCCTGTTCCTTCTGCAAATGGAAATAAATATATGATGCCATTTATTGATGACTACACTAGAATGTGTTGGGTTTATTTATTGAAGAACAAATCTGATGCTTTTCAAACATTCAAGAACTTTCATACATGGATTGAAAATGATGCACAATCTCATATTGGCTCTAT
>APFE030128540.1:577855-590578 GCA_000404065.3 Pinus taeda | reverse complement strand
GAAAAGAATACACTTCAAATGAATTTGAAAACTATCTTTGCCAACATGGGATCAAACATCAAACAATTGTGCCTTATAATCCCCAACAGAACGGAGTAGCTGAAAGAATGAATAGGACAATCTTAAATATAGTGCGCTCCATGATGGTTTTCAAAATTGTAAAAATTGATGTTTTGGGCTGATGCAGTTCTATGTGCTGTATATGTAAAGAATAGATGTCCATCTAATGTTATTAGAAACAAGACTCATGAAATGTAGTATGGGCACATTCCTTCGGTAAAGCATCTCAGGGTCTTTGGTTCCACATGTTATGCCTTGATACCAAAGGTACATAGAAACAAACTTGGTGCAAGAAGTCGTAAGTGTATCTTCCTGGGGTATTCAAACACCTCCAAAGCATACCGTCTTTATGATGAAGTTAATAAAAAGTTTGCTGTATCTACAGATGTAATCTTTCTTGAATCATCCAAAACTGACAATGTTGTTGAGCGACAACTTGATCACTTGGATAGATTTGCAAATGCAAAATCATTTCAAGAATTTGATAATTAGATTCCACATCTTGAAGGGGGGATTCCTATACTAGATCAACCTGTGGAATCTTCTTCTGAAGCACTCTCTCCCCGCATGAAACTCCAACAACGGATGATACTTTGAGTGATGTGATTGACAGAATTGGGAGACTCAATCTTGATTCAGTCCCAACTCAATCAATAGAGCAACCTGGACCATCTCAGAAAGGTCCCCCAAAGTGGCTGACAAAGACACTTGAAAGTGTTCATCCTAATGAGGTTGGAACGACAGGAACTAGAAATTCAACCCGACAAAATGGAGGTGATGTAGATGACTCTGATTCACTTGTTGATATGGATGTTTCTTATGATTGTGAATTGAATTTGTCTACAGTTTTTGAACCAACTTACTTCAAAGAAGCTGCTTCTCCCGATGAATGGAAAGAAGCAATGCAAAAGGAGTATGATGCCTTGATAAAGAATGGCACTTGGAAGCTGGTTGATCCTCCATTGGGAACCAAACCAATTGGCTGCAAGTGGGTCTACAAGAACAAGTATAAAGCTGATGGCTCACTTGACAAGCACAAAGTCAGGCTTGTAGCAAAAGGTTTTGCACAAAAGGAAGAGGTCGATTATGAGGAGACTTTTGCCCCCACAGCAAAATGGGCTACCATCCAGACACTCTTTGCCCTAGTAGCTCAGAACGGTTGGAAAGTCCAACAAATGAATGTAAAAACTGCTTTCTTGAATGGAGATCTAAAAGAAAATGTTTTTATGTCCTAGTCTGAAGGATTTGCTGTGAAAGGACATGAACATAAAGTATGCAAACTTGTGAAATCCTTGTATGGCCTCAAACAAGCACCGCGAGACTAGTATGAAAAACTAACTGAGCATCTTCAGAAACTCAATTTCAAACATTATGATCTTGATGATGCAACTTTGTTTGTCAAGAAAGTTGGCAAAACAATTGTATATCTTGTGGTATATGTAGATGATCTTTTGATGTCAGGGAACAATGAGAGCTACATTGCATCCATAAAGAAAGAATTGAGGAAAGGTTTTGAAATGACTAATTTGGGCTATGTTCATTACTATCTTGGTATTGAAGTAACTCAACATTCGAAGTCCATATTCCTTTCTCAAAAGAAGTACATTGGAGATTTGTTGAATAGGTTTGGCATGGCTGAATGCAGCCCTCTGACTACTCCAATGGAACGAAACTTAAAGCTCACATCCATTGAAGGAAAAGAATTTGAGGATGCAACAAAGTATAGACAGCTTGTAGGAAGTCTCAACTACCTCACTACTACCAAACCAGACATTTCGTTTGTGGTTGGAATCCTCTCCAGATTTATGCAAAAGCCTTGTGAGGGACATTGCTCTGTTGCAAAAAGAGTTCTAAAGTACTTGAAGGGAACTCAAGACTTTAGACTCAAGTATACACAGGTGGGCAACTTCAGCTTGATTGGATGCTCTGATTCAGACTTCGATGGAGACAAAGAAATTGGGGTATCTACTTCGGGTTATGCTATGAGTCTTGGATCAGGAGTTGTCTCCTGGAGATCACGCAAACAATCAGTTCCAGTAGATTCCACAACAGAGTCAGAATATGTGGCAATAGCTGAGGCAACAAAAGAAATTGTGTGGCTCAGGAAAATTCTGGAAGATTTGCAGGTAAAACAAGTGCATTCGATTCCACTCATGATTGACAATACCTCGGCAATAAAGTTGGCCAAGAACCCAAAGTTCCATGACCGAAAGAAGAACATCAATAGAAAATATCATCTGATTCGACATCATATTGAGGCCAAAACAATCCATCTTCTCCATTGTTCCACTAATGAGCAGATTGCAGACATCTTCACCAAAGCGCTTGGAAGAGAAAAACTTGAAAGATTCAGAACGATGCTTGGACTTACCAACATCCCTTCAGATTAAGGGGGGGAGTGTTGACACCTAATCATAGGGATTGGGTGAACAACTGTAAACAATGTAAATAAATAATAGAGAAAATGGAGAGTCATCGGGAGATGAAATTCAACAGTCACTCCCTCATGTATATAATAGTGAACAGCCTAAATGAATAGACAATCTCATTTTGAGGAGTTACCTCCTGGCCTGACACGTGAATGAGGGAAGGAAGTTGCATAGGTCATTGTTGACATTGTACTTCAGGCTATCGAGTGTACATGGAGAAAATGTTGTCTTGGTCATCACAAAAAACACAAGGTGTCTAGAGCAGCATGCTTAAGCGTGGAGGGTAAATATGAACACATCTTTTGGGTCCGCTGTAGTGCACATTTGGTGAACCTTTTCCTGAGCAATATGGGCTCCCAAATTGTGTTGATTTGATAGTGTTTTGAAGAGCCGAAGGAGGTGTAGAGCTTCATAGAAGCCATCACATGTCTCAAGTCTTTTATTGGCTATTTGCAAATTTGGAGCTTCTTAAGATAACTAGACATTGTTTTGATGTTTTCTTTTAGAGGGTTGAATTTTGATAATAGATATTCAATCTAAATTCTAATGTATTGAAATCTGGGCACCCACAGATTGGTAAGATTAATTTTGTCTTGCACTTTATAGTTTTGACAAGGCTTTTGCAGGTGAAAGAAGCATTGCTATTGATGGTATGCAATGATGTTTGGACTGAATGGAGAGAATCCTACAATGAGAGTGTAAATAGTCTAGAGGTCTGTTGTTGATGTTGATTGGTCAGATTGGATTTTGTAAACGAATTGTGGAATTGTTGTGGATGCTTGACACAGATAAACATAGTTTGGGAGAGGTGTATGAGGGCATTGACTCCATTGTATATAAGAGAAGATAATTTCTATTAATGATTCTTTGTTTTCATCTTCCTCCCAAAGGAAGTGAAGGTGAGCTTTTATATGCTTTGTCTTGGAGTGACAAACTGGAATTTTCACCAGATTTAATACTCCTTGATTATCACAGTACGAAGGCTTTGCACCACTTTGCTGGACATGTATCCTCAGGAATTCTCCTAGGCATACTGCATAACCTCGAAAAGTATGGGAGCATGTCTTAATTCCTTGTTAACTTAGTGAACCTACACACGCTTTATGTACTATCCAGATACATTTACTTTCTAACTATGCATAGCGGTCACGTTAATTACATATCTATGTTGACATTGGTTATTATATTCTCTGCACTGATGTTATCTGTGCCAGATTGAACTCACTCTTCTGATTGGTTTTCTGAGTTTGTTTGAATCAAGTCAGCATGAATAAAGAAATATGTTGTTGCATTGAGTTCCAGATATCATAAATTTTTGAAAGCCTGTAAATTTAGATGTAATGTGTTATTTTATTTGGTAGGAGTTATCTTATATAGAAACTTGTCTAGTTTATTGCTATGCTTGTTGACTTAATAATTGTATAGATGTTATGCTAATATGATGTGTATGGTATTCTGTAATAACAGGTTCAGTGCACAAGAGGATGATGACGATAAGCGACCAAGTATTGCCCGAAGAATAACGATAGGAAATGGTATGCTATATTTGCAAGTTTTATGTATCACATGTTAAGGAACTTTGTTCGCTTCATCACATAATCACTTTAAAATATCTGTTGTTTTCATACCGTTGTATTTATCATTGACATATCAGATGCTTTTAAAAGTTTGTATTTCTTATGGAGTTACTTTTATCATGTCAAGAGGCTGAGATTACTGGTGATTGATTACCTGTATGATCAGGACCTCCTGAGTCGGTGCTCGATTGGACCAGGGAAATTGACTCAGGTTCTTCCTATCAAAATAATCACGATCAAGGTTTCTCAAGAAAGCACTGGCGCCTGGTTCGGTGCCAAAATGGCAAGCTCCTCACACCTACCATTTTAGTTTATTATTGAAAGGGAATCAAATTTCAGAGAAATACTTGCAAATAGCAAGAGCTTGCTGTTAGGTGGTTTGTAGGAAATTTCTAGTTGGACTAAAATAAGTGGCTTCATTAATGTGATGTACAAAATTTTGGTGTACACAGGACTTCGGATCTTTGAAGAGCTTCTGGAGGCTGACTACTTGGTCTGTAACTTTGTTATTGGCACTTTTTAATGTAATTAAAGTTTTCTACAAAACAGATGATTTCTACTAGTCAGAAATTTGTTAATAGAAAAAAATGGCATTTTCAGCCACAGAGCTGCAGCAGAGCTATGAAGGCAGTTGGTGTTGTGGATGCTCCTTGTGATGCGATTTTTAAGCTTGTCATGGGGATGGATGAAACTCGATATGAGTAAGAATTGTATTGGCCTTTTGTTCTATCAGCATAAACTTTTCGGTTCCTCTGGCAATATGTTGAATTACCTTTCTGAAGTTGTTTTGTACTTCTGTTGATGTAGATGGGATTGCAGTTTTAACCATGGAAGCATGGTAGAAGAGGTAGATGGTCATACTGCAATTCTATATCACAGGTTGCAGCTGGACTGGTTTCCGATGTAATATTTCCTGACTCATGTCACATTCTAATCTTATCATGAAAGGGTGATTCATATTGTTTCTTCTTTAAACTGCAAGCTTTGGACCTTAGGTCTTATTGTATGTTTGGGAATGTAGGTGTTTGTACACAGTCATGGGTATTTCCTTATATCTAAGATGTGGTATATAAACACATTCGCTGGTCACAAGGTTGGACAGGGCATGTGCTTAGTTAGGCTGTCTTTTCATTTACTATTTATTGATTATTATCAAGAGTTTTTTAATTTATTTTTATTACATTGCCTTCCCCGTTAGAAATGTTTTGTCCTCAAAGTATAAAAAGGTTATGCCTTCATTCTGACTGCTATTGCTTTCCCGTGATTCTTCATTCTTGAGTTGGCGATTGTTGAAAACATGAGACAATATGATCATCCAAGTGCTAAACAGATTTCTTGAATTGTAAGAGTGTCTGATCACCCTAATACAATTTTTTGTGAAATGTTGCACTTATAGGATCCGCAAGATGAGCTTTTATGAGACTCAACAGTACTGGTATCTACATTCCTCAAAATATAGGTTGATTGTTTTTGGTCTGAGCAATGTTGTTATATAATAATAATAGTAATAATAATAATAATAATAATAATAATAAGGTCATGGCCAAGCTAAACATCAAATTGGTGTATGAGATTCCCTTGTTTGTGGGACAAGGGACCCCCTTGATGCAGCAATTTCACTGCAAAAGTCTATGGAGGTGTACACCGTCTACCCCCCTCTGGATTTGAAGCTGTGACCTCTTTGGATGAAACACATGCTCTTAACCATTATTTCATATTATAGAATGGTTACAGTGTCAGCTGTTGTGATTACGATGCTGATAAGATGTCCTTCTGCCATGATCCCTGTTTTTTTTAATCATAGTTGTAGTGCTCTCTTATTTCACCTTTGGTAGCATGTCATCCTTGCACACTTGTGTTGCTTTCTTGATGTTTGCTTTAATAGAGATACCTGAATTTGTTAGGGAATCTATATATTTTGTTTGTACTGCAACTTCTAACGATATAGCTCTTTCATTATTTATGTTTATTACATCTAACGATATCCC
The DNA here is from genome assembly GCA_000404065.3 of Pinus taeda. Taxonomy (NCBI): domain Eukaryota; kingdom Viridiplantae; phylum Streptophyta; class Pinopsida; order Pinales; family Pinaceae; genus Pinus; species Pinus taeda. The sequence continues at coordinate 584,524 of APFE030128540.1, read as the reverse complement.
TGCTTCAATATTCATGTTTATTACAGTTTGACAGCTCTGTGTGCAAATTAAAAAGTTAATAAGTCATGGTATTGATGTTTATGTTAGTTACTGTGGTGGATCACGATGAAGACCCACTTGCCTTTATTTCCAATTTGTATTGGAACCCACATAGAGTCCAGGATGGTAGTTGAAATATGATGTATACGAAAGCTCACATTGCACAAGGAAAGGCAATGCTGGTAGTATCTCATACATTTTGTGTCAACATTCAGTAAGATGAAGGACGTGGCTAAATAGTCAAGATAAACGATTGAATATTTACCGGAGTAGTTGATGATAAATAATATAATCAGTGACAAATGAAACAGTGAGGATAAACGATTGGCTGTTTGCTGGGATAGTCCATGTAAACATCAGATCCATTAAGCCTTGAGAAGGATTGCTAAGTTCTGAAGTGCATGCCTCTCAATGCATAATAGATTGAGGTTAACATGGATCCCCTTTTTTTTGCCAAGAAAAAATATTATATTTAATATTTAAAATGAGAAATCAGAATATACATGGTCCAGCCTGTTAGGCTTCCAAAAATGGTAGTTTCTGAGGCCTCAGATCAATCTAGTCCTGTCATGATTACAGTCTTCCCTATCAAAAGGCATAGATGAACATCATGGGTATCGAGACCTTTCAATAAACATGATAAAAAGACTATCTTAGAGCTGTAGGAAGTCAAAACCTTCTGTTATGCCTCTTATCCCACACCTGGGTCAGAAAAACAGTCCATTTAAAACTAAAAACATCATCAAAGAGTCTGAAATTAGCAGCTTGTTCTTGTATTCTAACTCTGCGAGCATTCTTTACTGCATGAAGAGTGCTTTCTTAGACAATTTATCTGGCTGGAAATTTTCTTCTCTTAAAAGATAAGTGAAAGCGAAGGCTTCAAATTTTTTTCCATGTAACAAAGCATCCAACCCTCTTGCCTGTGGGCAAGGGTAAGATATTCTTCTGGGTTCTAGGCCATGCCACAGCACGGCTTGAAGCCATTACTACAATATACTTGATATGAGTTCAACATGTCACTTGTGGAAATTGAGCCTGAATGGGGAGGATAAGAATCATTGCTTCTGACCACCCGAGATAAAGCCAATTGACAACTTAAAAGTTAAAACTTATTTCTTACCTTCAGGATTATATTTTTTTTGTTGGATTTACAGTCAGATTTTCAATTCTGCTTATTCCATTTGCAGGGAGCATTTTTTTTTAGGGAGCGCGCTCCCGACCTGCTCCCGTCCGGAGCGCAGATTGGGAGCGGGATCGGGGGGCGCTCCCCCGCAACACTGGGGAGAAATACCCTCCATTGGACAACCTTCCTCATCAAGAAAGACCCCTCCTAGCCCTTGGGAGAATTTAATTTGGTCAAGGAAAAATGTAATTTTTGAAGTGAAATCCACAAGTACACAAAAGTACAAGTCGGCTTGCCAAGACTCATATAAGTAGACCTCATCACTTTGCAGCATCATCATACACATCTTTCTTCTCTTGGATTGGTTCGTACAACTTTGAAATTGCAAGTCTTCCTTCAAACGTGTGAAGGAGAGAGGGTTTTTCTGTTGGCCGAATTCATCTTCTGATTTGGGACTTTGACCAGCATTGACTTCTTGATCTTGGAGTTTGATTTAACTTTTTTGATTTGGGATTTTGGATTTGTCTTGGAGGCTGAATTCAGAGGCAAGGAGAACAAACTTTTTTGGGAACTTTGATGGTTGACTGCACATATGAAGCTGGTATTTGACTGCAAGGATGACCTTGATGTCGACCAATTTCTGAGACACATTGTGGGACTGTTTTGACCATGTTTGTTGAGCTAAAGAAGCCCGAGTTTTTTGCTGCCAAGACGAAATCTTTTGGAGGCACTTTGACTATTGAATGTTGGCTGGTTAGGACATATTTGACTTCTGTTTATTGCTGTTGATTTTGACCAAAATTTGTACACTTTTTCTTTGGATCATATTTGATTATTGGGTTCTTCTTTCATTGCATATGGGTTAGTTAACTTTTGGGATAGTCAAAGGTTTGACTTTGACTCATTGTTGATGAATTGGAACATTGTATCTCCCTGCTGAACATTTGATGACAATCTAATAGAAGAAGAATTTTGAAAGGGTTTTCCCCCTTTTGGGATTTTTCCCTATTCTTTGACCAAATCTTGTGTCTCTTGTTATTGCTCTTGGCTGTCTTCTATTGTGCATTGAATATATTGTTCTATCTACAATTTGATTATTGTTATTGGAAGATTGAATTATTGAACAAATTTATTGCTAATTGAAGTATAATTGGAATAAGCTATGTGACTGGATTTGTTAGGCCCAGTGGCTGGATCCGCGGATCCCCGGATCGGAGATGGATTCTGATCCAGATCCAAGGAGATCTGCCCCTAGAATCAGTTGGTGGGTAAAGCCGTCAAGTGTCAGTGCAAAATTCTGAAGAAGACATCAGGGCAAACTTTAGAACGAAAAAGTATGTGAACAAGTTAATAACTAACCTGATAATGTGTGTTAAGAAACGGTTTATTCAACTGGCGTCAGCTAAACTGGAAAAATTCAGCGTCAATGAAAAAATCAGAGTGAATACTTTATTTTTATTATAAAATTTAATGCATATAAGGTAAAGGGATGATTCAATCAACGTCAGTGAAACTAGAAAATTCTTCCTTAACGAAAATGAAAAAAACCATAGGAGACAATAATAAACTAGTTGTGGCCGCTAATTACTTTTTCTTCGGCTAATTGCTTTTTCTTCATTATAAACTTCAATGCATAAAAGGTAAGCCGCCAACATTAGATATTTTAATTAATTTTTAAATTTGTTTTGAAGTGAAAAAGTGAGTTTTATAAAGTAAGTTTTATAACCATTTAATATAAATATAAAAACTATTAACTAAAGTTTAAATATTTATAATGATGCATTAATTTTAATATTATAAAATTAATAATTTTTAAAAAATATTATAATAGCAATTATATATTTAGCTTTAATTTTTTTTATTAATTTATATTAATTTTAATAATGATACATTAATTATGATATTATTCATTCTAATAATTATAAAAATTTATATATTGTTTATGTTTATTTTTATTTTTAATTTCCATAAATTTAATTTTAAAAATTATAAAATATTTTATACTTGTTTATGCTTCCCATATTTGGATTCAATGTTTTCAAAAAAATGGAAGATCCGTATCTGAATCCAGATCCGCATCTGTATCCATTTTTGAATCTGGATCCAGATCTGTATCCATATCCGAATCCTACTAACTTAGGGAATAAGTGATTGTGTTAAGCATGGAACACTGGAAAATTAACATGGTGTCAGAGTTGAGGTGAAGGCAAGCTCGAGGATACGAGACAAAAGAAATCACATACCAGATACCCGAAGATGCTCCGCTAATCGAGGGAAAAGCATACTCCCTCTGAACCTGTGGCAGGTGATCCTGCTCACATGTAGTGAACCCAAACTCTCGGTTAAAACGATCTGCAAAGTCCTCAACCTCTGCTGAAGCTGCCACACTCTGGTTCTTCCCCTTCTTCTTCTTCTTCTTCTCCGGACACACAACTGCATAGTGTCCCATCTTTTGACAATTCCAACACTTCACCTTGGAATAGTCCTTCTGTGTGTTATCCTGTTTACCTTTACCTTTGCCTTTGCCCCCACCATTGCTTGTGGAAGCTTGCTTCTTCCCTTTGCCTTTCTTGCCTCCTGCCAACAGTGCTGCATCCTCATCCTGCTCAACTGGCTTGGGTGCTCCAAGCTGACCTTTCCTGATCTCTGTCTGAATGCAATCATCCCAAAACCTCTTCCATGTGGGAAGGATCTCACGTGCACAAACCCCATCAGCAAAGTTCATCCATGAACGGGGGAGGCCATTCACTGCAATCCGCACTAACTCAGTGGGTGGAATGACCTCTGCAACTGCTACCAACTCATCTCTCACATTAGTAATCTTTGTGAGATATCCAACTGCACTATCATTACCCATCTTAATGGTCTTTAGCTTCTCCTTCATGACCATTTTCCGGTTTTCATTGGTACTCTGGTAGAGATTGGACAATGCTGTCCACATCTCATGGGCATTTCTCTTTCCTCTCACATGAGGAATGCAATGGCTTTTGTCTCCGTCTAAAATCAGTCTCTTACGCTTGTTGTTCTTTCTATTATAAGCAGCCAACTGAGTAGCATCAGTAGGCACAACAACAGAGTTCTGTGTGGTATGTAACATGATGTCCCAGACTTCTGCCTCCTCAAAGATACTCTGCATTCTCTCCTTCCAAACGCTATAATTGGAATGCCCATCCAACCTATCTTCCACCCTCAATCCCAATGACATCTTGCTGTCCTAAAACTGAAAAATAGCACTGTTGTAGTAAAGATAAAACTGCTGTCTATGAAAAATCAGCTTGCTGGAATTTTCTGAGTGAAAAATCAGCAGGCTGTAATTTTCCTCCTTGCTGTCCCAAACTGCACTTCAGCACTCAAGCTCTGATACCATGTTGAAATTTCTCATTTCCCACCCCGGTTTTCAATTTCACCTTATTTCTCCCATAATAGTTAAATTCCCTTTCCCATATCCATACATTCAACAACTGAAAAAAATAAATTTGCTGAAAACACAAATTCTGGAAATTTTACAGAATGCTGGAAAATGTAGAAATAAAAATCAGTAGGTACAAACAACCATTTAACACATTTAAACACAGTGATTTTTGGTCAAGGTGACCCTGGAAAAACCCCCTACAACTCTTGGGGAAAACCAGTTCGAGAGCTCTTTCTTATTTCTGAAAATGCTTTTTACAATGAGAAATATTCAACAAAAAATCAGCAAGCAAACTTTTACAATTTATCTCATTTTCCGTGCCACACAGCCAACTGGAAAAACTTGCAAACAACAAAACAGAACAACAATAAATGTTGTACGACCTCCTCGATTTTCATGCCCACTTTTAGCCTTAAATGCTGCTGTACGACCTGCCTAGAAATGTGTGCCAAGCTGCGATAAATACAATGTTCGGACCTCGATTTGCGTGCAGAAAAACCCAGCAATATGTTGTACGGATTTCTAGAAAATCGTGCCCAAATTCTGCTTTTCACTGTGTGCTAACTCAGCGATACAGATTTGCTAAAATGTTGCCTTGGAATGTGTGCCAAGCTGTTGTCTCCTTCTCCTCCCTGTCCAGAAATCTCTCTTGCTCTCTTGCTCTCCTTCTCTCAATCTGCTCATTAAAGAATGAATGACCTTTTCCTCCTTTAATCTAACCCTAAGTGACTTTTGGGTGATCCTTCCCCTGCCAGAGGAAGAAATGCCCCTCCTCCTGCCACACCTCCAAACCCAAAAAGTAATGCATCAAGCCAATGTCCTTCATCTCAAACTCCGCCGCAAGATCTCTTTTGCAAGTAACCACGCATTTGCCCTCATGCCTCGACACCACCTCCAAAACATCATTCTTCATGATAGAAGAATACTCCTCCTGCATGGCCTCTCTCCAGACCTGCTGGCTAGCTGCCTCCTCATAGCTAGAAGGCTCAGAGTCAAGGATGCTGGTAGCCATTGCCATATAGCTACAAAACCTCTCAGGTGGTCTACTCTCTCTGACCGACCTCTTAGGCTCAGCAACAGATGTGGCATCTCTCAAGGTGTCCTGAAGCCACTTGGGCTTCCTCTTCCCTGAGCATGCTTCTCCCATTGGAGAATGAAACTCCTCCTCCTCATCACCATCAGTAACCTGAACTCCTGACTGCTTGTCTGTTGTCCTCCTGTCTGCACCTGAACCTGTAGAAGCTGAGGTACCGTGTGAACTGTCCATCAGTGGACTCCCTAGTGAACTTCTCTGCATGCTGCCCGAAGCACCACCCCTCTGGCTCGTCGAGCCACTGCTCACTGACGGACTTGGCATCGTCATAGATGTACCTCCGGGTCCTCCTGATCCCTGCCCACTGGATCCCTGCGACTGACTCAACTGCTGCTGAGGGTCTGGCTGATCTAGATACTCTAACTCCCGTGACCTCTTAAAGGCCCTGCCCTCCTCGAACTTCACATCCCGCCCGACAACAACTTTCCTCTGTGCAGGAATGTAAATCCGAAAGGCCTTTGAGGTCTCATTGTAGCCCACAAAGATACCCTTCTCTGCGGTGGGCTCTAGTTTGGTCCTCTTCTCCTTGGGTATGTAGGAGTATGTAATGCACCCAAAGGTACGAAGATGACCAATATCAGGCTTCTTCCCAGAAAAGCCTCCTCCGGAGTCATGTGCCCCAAGGCACGATGCAGACTCTTGTTCTGCAAATAAATAGCTGTGTTGCAGGCCTCTGCCCACAAGAACAATGGCAACCCCTGATCATGTAACATGGCTTTGGCAGCCCCTACGATGGATTTGTTTTTCCTCTCCGCAACCCCATTCTGCTAGGGGTTGTAAGGAATAGTGAACTCCCTCCTAATGCTTGCCTCTGCACAATAGTCAACAAACTCTCCAAGGGTGTACTCTCCCCCATTGTCCGACCTCAGGGACTTGATCTTCCGATCTGTCTGTGTCTCCACAAGAGCTCTAAACTTCTGAAACCACTTGAAGACCTCACTCTTGGTCTTCAAGAAATAAATCCAGGTCTTCCTGGAGTGATCATCAATGAATAAAACATAG
>APFE030128540.1:545033-563346 GCA_000404065.3 Pinus taeda | reverse complement strand
GGGAGTATACCCTTGGTGAGTTTGTTGATTTTTGTGCTGAGACAAGCATTAGGAGGGAGTTCACAGTTCCTTACAACCCCCAACGGAATGGGGGTGCGGAGAGGAAGAACATATCCATTGTAGGGGCTGCCAAAGCCATGCTTCATGATGAGGGGTTACCTTTATTTTTGTGGGCAGAGGCCTGCAACACTACTGTGTACTTGCAGAACAGGAGTCCACATCGTGCCTTGGGGAATGTGACTTTGGAGGAGTTTTTTTTCTGGGAAGAAGCATGATGTTGGGCACTTTCGTATCTTTGGGTGCCTTACATATTCCTATGTTCCCAAGGAGAACAGGACCAAGCTAGAGCCCACTACAGACAAGGGCATCCTTGTGGGTTATAGCAAGACCTCGAAAGCTTATTGGATTTATATTCCTGTGTAGAGGAAAGTGGTTGTCAAGCGGGATGTGATGTTTGAGGAGGAGAGAGCTTTCAGGAGGTCACGGGAGATAGAGTACCCAGAGTCACCAGATCCTCCAGAGCAGCTGAGTCAGTCATAGGGATCCAGTGGTCAGGGATGACGAGGTACATCGATTATAGTTTTAGGTCCATTAGTGAGCAGTGGCTCTTAGAGTCAGGTGGGTGGTTCTTCGGGCAACATGCATGCAGTCCGTAGAGCAGTTCATAGGGTAGTCCACTAATGGACAGTTCACACGGTACTTCAGCATCTACAGGCATAGATTCAGGCATGAGGTCAGTTGGCAGACATTCAGGAGTTCAGGATTCTGATGATGATGAGGATTCTTTCACTCCGATGGGAGAAGTATGCTCAGGGAAGAGGAAGCCCAAGTGGCTTCAAGGTACCTTGCGCTAGGCCACATTAGTTGTTGGGCCAAAGAGATAGGGTAGAGAGAGTAAACCACCCTAGTTGTTCTGTAGTTACATGGCATTGGTAACAAACATTGTTGACTCCGAGCCTTCTAGTTATGAGGAGGCAGCCAACCAACATGTTTGGAGATTGGCCATGATGGAGGAGTATTCTTCTATTATGAAGAACCATGTTTGGGAGGTAGTGCAGAGGCCTGCAGGTAAATTAGTTGTTACTTTCAGATGGCTCTACAAGATAAAGCATGCTGCAGATAGAAGCATCGAGAAGTTCAAGGCTTGATTTTGTGTCGAGAGGGTTCTCACAGGTAGAGGGAGTTGACTATGAGGAGACCTTCGCTCTCGTAGCTTGGTATATTGTTGATTTGGGGTAGCATCGGATGTGCTCTAGCCATGAAAATTGGAGAGGCTAAAGCACATGAGATCTCCAAGACCCAGAAATGGTTTGGGCAAAGTCTAACCGGTTTGTGAGATATTAAAATAATTAATATTTTTAATGGAGCTCTTAAGTCTAAACTTATGAAAAATAAAAAATTAATGGGTAATAATATAAAACTGGGTCAGAAGGTTCCGAAAGTCATGGATCAAACCAAATCTAATCTTAGCCATTGATTAGAGATTTAATCTCAGTGGTTGAAGGACCAACAGGAAAAGTATAAGAAGAGGCTTGAGGGTAGTTGGAGAACACACTGAGGGAGACTAGTTAGTTCGATTTCTGTAGCAGGGTTAGCTGAGAAATTTGAACTAGTGGTCTGGAGAGCAGCAGCAGACAACAAGTACGGAACAGAGAGTCGGGAACAACACCAAGGGAACAACCCAGAGGTTGGAGATGTAGATGCAGAGGCTGCAGTCTGCGTAGTCATTGGAGGGCCTGCGTGGGTGACGTAGAGAGGCAGGGGTTGACGCAAAGGTCAGCCAGGTTGACACTGGGACTGGAGGAAGTGCTGAAGGATTTTCTCTCTGTTGGGTAAGCCAGTTTGGCACCTAGTTGTAATGAAGAATTGCTAAATAATAAAATCATCCCTTGCTACACCGGTTTTCACACATTGGGTTTTTCCGGGGACTAATTGTCTAAAATATTTGTGTCGATGTGTTAAACCTTGTGCATGTGTTTGTTTCTGTATTATGATGGGACATTTGCAACATAATTTATTTTAATGTTTACTGAAGGATTTTCATAAATAACTTATTGGGAAATAAATAGGTAAAATAAATCAGTTGTTGCAGTGATAGAATTTTCACATGGTATCAAAGCGAGTAATCAGAGACAGGAAGGGAAAATCAGTTATGGGTCGAGACCATTATGCAGAGGCATGTACGTCAGGAGACTCGCACAGATTTTTAGAAAATTGCACTAGAGAAAGTGATTTCGATTTCTCTATGTGGGCTTCTAGGATGGAAGAAGTGGCTTGTGTAACTAGCTCTGCATCATTAGAGGTATGGTATATAGACAGTGGGGTCCCTTGGCATATGACATGAATGTTTCTCAGATTATCGAGAAGAGAAGATGAACTTTCAGATCACCATGGGGAACAAGGCAAAATGTACTCTAGTAGGGAGGGGTACCATAGCTGTTCCATGCTACCAATGTGCTGCATGTACTAGGATTGGGGATGAACTTACTTTTTGTGTCGCAACTTCAAGGCAAAGGCTATGACGTTTTCTTCATCAAGGAGAAAGTATACATCAAACACCCGCGCTGGAAAAAGAAAGTGCAGATCGGGATCAAAAGTAACAGGTTGTACAGACTACAACTATAATCACCAATGGCACTAATAGGCAGTCATGGAGACAAGGATTTGAACGAACTATGGCACAAACGAATGGGACATTTGCACCATGGGGCTCTGAGAATTCTCAGGAACACTGTAACAAGAGTTCCGAATCTTAGTACGGAATGAGATGATGTATGCAGAGGATGTACTCTAGGAAAGTATGCCAAGGCAACATTTCTTAGAAGTAAAAACAAGGCCAAGAGGATACTAAGATTGATACACTCAGATATCTGCGGACCCATGTCCACTAAAGCTCTTAGTGGTGCCGAGTACTTCCTTACCTTCATTGATCACCACTCAAGGAAAACTTGGATTTATTTTCTGAAAACCAAGGACGAGGTTTTCTCTCGATTCAAAAAGTTCAAGGCTCTGGTGGAGAATCTGACTGGGAAGAAAATAAAAGTTTTGCTCTCAGATAATGGTGGAGAGTATGTCGATAAGGACTTCACTGATTTTTGCGCTAAGGAGGGCATCAGAAGAGAGTGGACAACTCCTCACAATCCGGAGTAGAATGGAGTAGCAGAAAGAAAGAACATGACTATTGTAGAAGCAGCTAGGGCCATGATGTATGATCAGGATATGCCAAAATTCTTGTGGGCAGAGCCGCAGAAGCATGCAACACAACAGTCTATGTTCAGAATAGAACCTCTCATTCGGCATTAGGCAAGATTACTCGAGGGAAAGTCTTTACAGGGAAGACGCTTGAAGTCAGTCATTTCACGATATTTGGGAGCTTAACATATTGCCGCATACCTGAGGAAAAGAGGAAGCAGGATCAAACTACAGAGAAATGATATCTAGTGGGGTATAACGAGAACGCTAAGGCATACAAAATCTATCTTCCAGGGAGCATGAAGGTAGTAGTTCGACGAGATGTGAAGTTCATGGAAGACAGGGCTTTCAAAAAATCTCGAGAAATGCCTTTCGAGGAGCTGTCAAAAGAGGAACCGTTGGTCAAACCTCTTCAACCAATGTAAGAAAATAATTCTTCCTCGAGTCAGGAAGAATCACATGATGAGGAGGAGTTAATAAAAGCACCTGCTGGCAAAGGAAGAACGAGCAGGGAACTTCGTTAGATTTTGCGAGATGCAGAGGAATTCATCGGTGAGCCAAGGAACAATAAGGAGTGAAAACAACCAGATAGATATCAGGCATTAGTAGCTCAGGATGGGGAGCCTGCCAGTTTTCAGGAAGCAGCTCAACATTAAGTTTCGCTGGATGCGATGGTAGAGGAGTACCACTCCATAATGGTGAACAATGTTTGGGAGGTAGTGCCAAGGCCTCAAGACAGATCAGTGGTAGGTTCAAGATGGATCTATAAGATTAAATACATTGCAGACGACAATGTTGAGAAATACAAAGCCAGGTTTGCGGCGAAGGGGTATGCTCAGAAGGAAGGAATTGACTACGAAGAGACCTTCGCCCCGGTAGCCAGGTATACATCTATTAGAACCGTGATATCTCTTGCAACTCAGATGGGGTGGGAGATTTATCAGATGGATGTCAAAGCGACATTTCTGAACGGTGTGATAGAAGAAGAGGTATACATTGAACAACTAGAGGGCTTTGAGATACATGAGAAGAAGTCTCATGTATGTAGATTGAAGAAATCCTTGTATGGGTTGAAACAAGCACCTAGAGCGTGGTATGGGCGAATCAATGGCTACTTGCAGAAAATGGGATTTGTCAAGAGTGACGCAGATCCAAATCTCTACAATCTAGTTGTAGAGAATGAGCCTCTAATCTTAGTATTATATGTGGATGATCTCTTCCTGACAGGATCATCTAGGCTCATAGGGGACTGCAAGAAGAATCTAGCCACGAAGTTTGACATGAAGGATTTGGGACGAATGCATTATTTCCTGGGGTTGGATGTTTGGCAGCAAAAGGGGGAGATTTTCCTTGGGCAAGGGGGATATGCTACAGAAATCCTCAAGAAATTCAGGATGGAGGACTATAGACCCATGGCTACTCCAATGATAACCAACTGGGAGAAGATTGATGCATCAAAAGACAAAGATGTTGACCCCACCTTATACAGGCAGCTCATAGGGTCCCTGATGTATCTGGTCAATACCAAACCAGGCATTTGCTACGCTGTCAACACCCTTAGTCAGTTCATGGTGGAGTCGATGAGGGCGTACTGGGCAGCCGTGAAACATGTTCTTAGGTTTTTACAGGGAATAGTCGATTATGAACTCTTGTACACCAGGGGTAAGGCTATCAGATTGAGTGGGCTTACTGACGCTGACTGGGCAAGAAGTTCAGTGGATCAGAAAAGTACCTCTGGGTACTGTTTCAACATTGGGTCAGGAATGACCTCCTGGTGCAGTAGGAAACATAAATCGATGGCTTTGAGCTTAGCTGAGGCAGAATATATGGCCGCAAGCACAACTTCGTGCGAGGCCATATGGCTTAGAAAACTGTTGGTCAACCTATTTAGAAGAAATATGGAGGCGACCATGATCATGTGTCATAATCAGAGTTGCATCAAGCTCTCTGAGAATCCAGTGTTTCACGATCGGTCAAAGCATATTGATATCCAATGTCACTTTGTTAGAGACTGTGTCCAACGAGGAGCTGTACAATTGAGCTACACTCCTATAGGAGAACAGGTGGCATACATCTTTACCAAGGCCCTTGGAAGAACCAAGTTTGATTATTTCAGGCAGAAGATGGGGGTGATAAAGAATCCATTTCAGTAGCAGAAATGGGTATGATGTTGCAGTGCAGTAGCAGTCAACAGTAGCATGATGCACCATGATGAGAAGGAGTTTGCAGTGCAGATGCAGTGTTGGGAAGAAGGACCAACAACAACATGGATGCAGAGGGAGTTGTGGTGTAGATGCAGTGTTGGGAAGATGGACCAACAACATCACGGATGTAGAGGGAGCTACAATACAGATGTAGTAGTGGCAGTGATAGAGCCATGGGCAGCAGTATAGGATGCAGCAGTACAGAGGATGTTGGGCGGGGAGGCCTAACATCAACACAAGGACCAGTGCCGGATAATTAGGGTGATGCTCAGTGTGGAATATTACTAGAGCACAGTCCTTGCTAAAGTGTTGATTTGGGGTAGCATCAGATGTGCTTTAGCCATGAAAATTGGTGGAGAGGCTAAAGCACATGAGATCTCCAAGACCTAGAAATGGTTTGGGCAGATTCTAATCAGTCTGTGAGATATTAAAATAATTAATATTTTTAATGGAGTTCCTAAGTCTAAACTTAGGAAAAATAAAATATTAATGGGTATTAATATAAAATTGGGTTAGAAGGTTCCAAAACTCATGAATCAAGCCAAATCTAATCTTAGCCGTTGATTAGAGATTTAATCTTTGAAGGACCATTAGGAAAAGTATAAGAAGAGGTTTGAGGGTCAGTTGGAGAACGCACTGAGGGAGACCAGTCAGTTCGATTTCTGGAGCAGGGTGAGCTGAGAAATTTGAAGTAGTGGTCTGAAGAGCAGTAGGAGGCAACAAGTACGAAATAGAGAGTTGGGAACAACACCAGGGGAACAACACAAAGGTTGGAGAGGCAGAGTAGAGGCTGCAGATTGCGCAGTCGTTGGAGGGCCTGCGTGGGTGACTCAGAGGGGCCCAGTGCTGACGCAGAGAGGCATGGGTTGACGTAAAGGTTTTGGGAGCTACGTAGAGGTCAGCCATGTTGACACTGAGACTGGAGGAAGTGCTGAAGAATTTTCTCTCTGTTGGGTAAGCCAGTTTGGCACCCAGTTGTAATGAAGAATTACTGAATAATAAAATCCTCCCTTGTTGCACCAGTTTTCCCACATTGGGTTTTTCCGAGGACTGATTGTCCAAAATATTTGTGTCGATGTGTTAAATCTTGTGCATGTGTTTGTTTCTATATTATGATGTGACATCTGCAGTAGAATTTATTTTCATGTTTACTGAAGGATTTTCATAAATAACTTATCGGGAAATAAGTAGGTAAAATAAATCAGTTGTTGCAGTGATAGAATTTTCACATATACATCTATTCGCTCCATTATATCGATTGCAGTAGAGATGGGTTGGAAGATCCACCAGATGGATGTGAAGACCACATTTCTCAATGGCTTCATTAAGGAGGAGGTCTATATTGAGTAGCCGCAGGGCATTGAGGTGCATGGGAAGGAGTCCCATTTATACAAATTGAAAAAGGCAATCTATGGCCTGAAGCAAGCTCCTAGAGATTGGTACTCGAGGATTGATATATACTTGCAGCAGTTGGGTTTCACAAAGAGTGAAGCTGATCCGAACCTATACTTCATTGTGGTGGGTGAGGAGCCTCTCATTCTGGTGTTGTATGTTGATGGCTTGATCATCATTAGTGCAAAGAGACTCATTGAGGGCTACAAGAGAGATCTTGCTTCAGAGTTTGAGATGAAGGATGTCGGCTTGATGCATTATTTTCTGGGATTGGAGGTGTGGCAGGAGGAGGGGCATTTCTTCCTGGGACAAGGGAATTACATTGTGGATATTCTTAGCAGATTTCACATGGAGGACTGCAAACTCATGTCTACACCTATGATCACTAACCGGAAGAAGGTTCACGCTTCTGATTCTGAGTTGGTGGATCCTACTCTATACAAACAACTGATTGGTTGTTTGATGTATTTGGTTAACACTCGACCATATATATGTTTTGCAGTTAACACTGAGTCAGTTCATGTGTGAGCCCATGAGAGTGCACTGGGTGGCTGCAAAACACATTCTTCGTTACTTGCAGGGGATTGTGGATTTTGGTCTGGATTATAGACAGGGTGATGGAGTGAGACTGGCAGGGTACATGGATTCAAATTGGGTAGGTTGTGCTTCAGATAGGAAGAGTACTTCCGAGTGTTGTTTGGGTTGGGTTCGACAGTTGAGTCGTGGATCAGCCGGAAAGAGCAATCAATTGCATTGAGCGCAGCTGAGGTAGAGTATATGGCTACTAGTTTTGCTGGTTGCGAGGCCATATGGCTTCTCAAGATGTTGTTTGGTCTATTTGGTCAAGCATTGAGACCTTTAGTAATTTACTGTGATAATCAGAGTTGCATAAAACTCATGGAGAATCCAGTTTTTCATGATAGGGCAAAGCATATTGAGATCAAGCATCACTTTATTAGAGACTATGTCCAAAAGGGAGCTGTCAAGCTTGAGTACATTTCCACAAATGAGCATGTAGCGCACATTTTCACCAAAGCCTTACCACAGGGCAAGCATGTCTACTTCAGAGACAAGATGGGAGTGGTGAGGAATACTTTCCTCGGTAAGAGGGAGTGTTAAAATTTGGGTACCAGATGACAAGTGGTTCCCTAAGGCTTTGATCTTTGGCCTAGGGAAAAGTGTCCAAAATTTATTTGTACTTTTCTCCTAAAGTGACTTTATAAGTGGTAAAGTCAATTTAATTTAAAAGTGACTTTATAAGTGGTAAAGTTCCATTCTAATTTAAAAGTGACTTTATAAGTGGTAAAGTTACATTCTAATTTAAAGGTGACTTTATTAAAGTCAATGAAGAATTAGAAAGTGAAAAAGTGACAATGGAAATAAGAGGCTAAGTGGGTGAGTTAAAAAATAGAAAGTGAGAATTAAATGCACATTTATTCTCATCCCTAGATCTAAATGAATCTTAGCCATTAGATCTTAGGGTAACCAAAAGGTCATTTAGAGAGTAAAAGGAGAAGAGGAGAGAAAGATCATTCATTCTTTCATGAGCATTTGAGAGGAAGAGAAGAGAGAGCAAGGAGAAAATTTCTGAGGGGTGAGGAAGTGAAGGAGAGTAGCAAGAAGACATTTAAGCAAATCTGCACAACAACATTTATTAGCACGCATCCCAAGGCAAAACCATACAACATGAGAGGCACAAAAATTGCGAAAGACAGATAGCACAGAGATCAAGGAAGAGGGACAGTAGCAAGGGTATGAATTTTGAGGCAGATTTGGGCACGAATTTCGAGGCAGTTGTACTGTTGAAATGTGTATGGTCTGTACAACAAGTTCTGGGCATGTTTTTTGAGGCAGGCCCTACAACATTTAATGGTTTTTTATTGCTGGAAAAATTTCTGTTTTGGCTGTTTGCTGATTGGCACGATGTTTGAGGTGGAGTTTAAGCAAGGAAATCGAGATACGTTGTAATTTATGGTTGCTGGAATTTTTATTGTGTATTTCAGTTTCTATGTAAAAGCATTTTAAGAAATAAAGAAGAGCTCTCAAACTGGTTTTCCCCAAGAGTTGTAGGTGGTTTTTCCAGGGTCACATTGAACAAAAATCACTGTGTTTTCTTCTGTGTGTGGCTGTCATAATTTTGTTGTGTTTTATTTCTGCAATTTCCGTAGTTGTGAAATCTCTGAATGTGCGTTTTCAGAAAATATTGTCATTTCCAGATTTTAGAATTTTTAGCATGTTTGGATTTAAAACTAAATGCATGGAGTGTTAAGGAAAACTGATAACCGGAGTGGGGATTAAAATTTCTTCAATTTTATTACTATATAGCACCCTAGGTTGGTTATGCTATATAGTGGTTTAACCACCTATCCAGTAACTGTAATGTCTACATGCTATATTGGTTACACATCATTGACATTATTAACTACTATGTGAAATGTCTTGTTTTAGCTCTTGGGAGCATTGAGGGGGTGTCTTGGGAGCGACATTCTTGAATGTTGTCTATTTGGATAGTGAATGTGTTTTTATGCAAGGGGGCACACTACAAAAAATTTGTTGTATAAGGGAGTGTTTAGAAAGTGCACTCTCGAGGGTGCTTCTTGAATGCTCCCTTTGGGAACGAAGCATTGGTTGGGTGGGGGGGGTTGACGATTCCATGAAGCATATTGCTAGCAACTCTATAATGTGCCTAGCAAGAAGCTTCAATTGGATCCTTGTTCTCAGGTTTATCTTGCAAAGCATAATGTGAATAGAACTCTCCTCTCCATGTCAAAATTGGGAAGGCAAACTACATATGCTAGATCTCTTCTTAACAATAGTTAGGGATCCTTTCATCACTTCTCTATCTTGGGTAGGCACCTTCTATTTGAGGTTGAATCACACCATTTTGGATTAACTATATAACTTTAGTGGGGTATCCAATTTTTTCCACCTCCCATTTATAAATGTTTTCGACATAGGGTATAATTTGGGATTTCTCTTATTTGTGATGGATTGAATCCTCTTACACAAATAGTCTGTGTTCTCATATATCTTTCTTTACTCATTATTGTTAGTTTAGTTTCAAGATCTGCCATAATAATCCCACTTTGTATTATGTTGATGATACTCTTTAGGTACCATTGACCTACTTTTGTGGTCATTGATCAGATGTAAATAAATCATCTTGTCTTGTTAACTCAGTAGCTTAATCAAGTTTGCCTATGGGCTTTTATAGAGTATTCAAAAAATTCATTGTTGATGGTGCATGAGATTTGTGACTAGGGATACTTTGAGGGTATAGATCAAAATAATAAACTATAATTATTAAAGAAAGTCAGAACTGAAATCAATATAATTTAGCAATGATCTAGAATGTAGACACTCTCTCTACCATTTTTGGACCGTTGCCTAAAAATCTAGCAGGTCTTGTGGGAGAGCTCACAAGAGAAGAGCTAGACTAAGGGACAACAATATGAGGTGGAGGCCCATTGTCACCACAACTCACCACCTCCTGCGCTTCAGTGGACTTTCACCACAAGGGAGGCTTCCTAGAGCTAAGTGACATTCTTGAGGCTTCCTTAGAGGTGACAAAGATAGGCTCAAGAATGACACTTAGCTCAAGGATGATGCTCAATCAACAAAGACAAGGCAAAGTGTGCTTTGAAAGGGACCTATTTAGGGCTCTTATCACCTAGGGTTTATTCAATAAGCAAGGACAAAGGCTTACCAAGGTGCATAAGGCCAAGAAAAGGCTTGATAAGATATGCATGATCAATAATTGGAGTAACAAACCTTCAACAAGCCGCAAGTTGAGGCCTAGGATTAGGTTAGCGTTTACCCTAGCGCAAAATTACCTAGGGCTTGTGATGTCAGCCCTAAAATGGAAGAAGTTTTTGTGGAAAAGGATGAGTCTTGATGCAATCAGGCTTAGACCACATGATTAACCTTCCCAATTGCCAACACACTCCTCCTAGTTGAACTCAATTGTAGCCCTAGCCTAGCAACATGCCTTCAATGGCTGAAAATGCAGGAAAGAGGGAGAAAGTAAAGTTGAAGAATGTTTTTATGAGGTGTGATCACCTATGTGGATGGCAAGTGCTTGATCCATAGGTGATGTAGTGTAAAGGGAGATCTAATGGAAAAGTAAAGCTCTAGTATGGAGTAAGGGCAAGAACCTAATTTTCAAAACCCTAGCTATCATTTCATGAGCAAATACAATTACTGAAAAGAGTTTAAGATTCATTCAAGGGATTGTCACACATTCTTTTAGGGTAATGCATACAATACTTTGCCAAGATTTCATAGAAAAATATTCAACAAAACTAGCACATAGAAACCCTAACAATAACCATTCCATGCAATAGCCATAAAAATATAATCAACATGTAGAATACATACAAGAAATGCATGAACCAATCGTTTATTATCCCCAAATATTCCACATCAAGAGAATGTCTCCAAAATCAAAATATCCATAAATCTCGACAAGCATGCTGAACTATTTCAACTATACCAAAATCCTCTTAGGAGGCTGAGTTCTCCACAAGTGATGATGATAAATGAAAGTGAGGTGACTTCTATTTATATGAGGTCTACCTCAGTAATTTCTAACTAATGAAGGCCCTAAAACAAGTTTGAGATGAAATAAACTTGGGCTACAAGCCAACCCACTAGCTTAATTATAAAACAAGCAATAATTTCCCACATGTGTGAGCTGTAGCTTCAAGAAAAGTTGGCATCATGCCCTTTTAGGGCTCCAAATGCCATGTTATGATGTGATGAGGTCTGGAAAAGTGTCATAGTGCCAAAATCATCCAATATTTGAGGAATATCCGTTAAATCCACCCAAAATCCTCCTCTAGCGTCCCAAATCAAGTTGGAGTGTCTCCATGGGTATCCAACTGTTAAAACAAGGCCTCTCTCAAGCGTTAGGGCTTCTCCAAGTGCAACAAGTCCTCCCTAGTCTCTTAATGGAAGACCATTCTCATCTAGGCTCTGAATCAAGTCCTGCCTGTTAGATAGTGTCAAGGCTAGCCTAGGGGCATGTTGGGTTTAGTGGTGCCATCATCAAGAATCCTCTATGTTGGGTCAAAGTAGACCAACGTCATGGGTCCTGAGGGTGCTCTAGGACATGTAACATCTGCTTAAGTCATCAGGAGGCCCAACTCTCTCAACACTGCATTTGCTAATCCATTTGTCTCTCTGAAATAACCCGGGTACCTGTGGATTGGGTGCCCTCAAGGCCTGTGCTGCTGTGGACCACTTGAGAAAACTAATGTGAACTCAAGTGAAAGCAGCCATCCATTAAAGACTAAGATCATATGAGCATATAAGTGGACCAAACATGGATGTTAAGGGCATATTAATACTTCAAACAATGATCAACTTCCGATATCTAACTAGGCCAAGTCTCATAAAGGTGTTCCATACCTTGATAGAGGTGGCTAATGGTCAACCCTATTAGGTGCTTCCAACCCTTAAGGGGAAGTAGCATTTCTGAGGTCAACCCCTCAATTGATAGGTGTTAGTGTAAATGTATGGCAGTGGAGGGTATAAGGCTTCTCAAGGGGACCAACTGATGGTTAGTCCACTTCATGTGTATAAATTTAAGGAGGGACTAGTCATGGAGGCATGAGTTATGTTGCTTTGCTTGCTTTCTCCGCCCCTTTAGTGCGCCTATTACTTTTTCTTGATAATGCTTTGTATTACGGTGGATAGTTCAAGGGTCAGAGCTTGCTTTTTATGATGTAGAATTTTATATTACCCGTTAATATGGGGCAATTCATTGCTCATCAGGGTTGGGACATGCAAGGGTTCTTTTTGATGGATGGAGCATCAAGTGCTTAGGAATCGGGTGATGGTTAATGTGGAAGGTAAAGCTCCTGCTAGGGTTTTTCCCACATTCGCTAAGTTATGTCCCTACCATCTTTTGCTTTATAACTTTTCTTTTTCTTTCATTATGGCCATCTTAATTCTTTTTCATTATTTTAGTTGCATCAACCTCTAGGGAAATATTTTCTGGCCCTACTCAAGGATGTAGATAAGAGGGTGCCAAATCCCATTGAACCAATGACAAGTTAGACCCGAAGAATGGAGGTGTTATGTGGGGCTTGTAATGTGGCATGGAAAGTGTCAAGTATGGTATAAGGGATAACTAACAGGCTGTCTCAATCTAGGTTTTCCAAGTAGTGTCCCTCTTATAGCCGTAAAGCCTCAAGGGAGGTCCTACTAGACTAGGGCTAAAGATTAATCCCCCTTGTAAGGTGGGAGAACATATTTACAGTCAAGATTGGTCAATCTTATGGATCATCCCTTATCCATATTAAATGCCCAAAACAAACATGCATAAGCACTCGGTTGCAAAATTATCAAAGTACCTTCTAAATAGCGGCCCACCTTCATTTAAGTGGAAATGATAGATGGTGAGAGGTATGTGGCTGTAGCAGATGGTAGAGGCATATGGCATATCATCATCGAATAATGAGTATCAAGGGCCATTGGCCGGCTGGCTATCAAATGTAGGAGAAAAGTTTTCTGCTATGGGGTTACCTGTTTTGGTGTATAACATGGACCATCAATATTGCTTTGCAACCTAGGGTTATGTAAATTACAACTTTGATAGTATTAGAAAGCCCCAACTCCTCATTGGTGTCTTGTAATTGCTCTTGCAGGAATAATGTGCTCTTCATTGAAATTTCAGACAGTTGATTACCCTTAAGAGATAGGGTCCATGTGTGGAAGAGGCCTTGACATTAAAAAATGGACAATTCCAACAAATAATCCATTCAACCATGATAAGGGAACATTTGTACACTCTCTAAGGCACCTTCATTGGTGCCATCACCTTCTCAAGGTATACTTTTTATGTATCAAGGAACATGGTTCTTAGCTTCTCTTTGTTGAGAAATTGGGAGGCTTGCAAATTAACTTAGATTTCTCTTTCTTTGATAATTGCTTGTGAAATTTGTTGGCTTCTTATTAATTTAACTATGTTCTTCTTTATCAAACAATTATCAAAACGTACAAAACATGAAGATCACAAGGACACAAAGAACACAAGATATAGGCTCCAAGCCAGGGAAAAACCTAGAAAAATTCTCTTTTTACAGAATCAGATCAAAGTGAAATATCCAAGATCCATCACCACAGAATGATTGCAACCCTTTAGATGCCAAGTCAAACCCTCCCTTCTTCCTGTTGTCAGCTTCAAACTTCAACTTTCCTTCATTCTGTGAAAATTGAAAATAGATCATGTGAATTGTGTGTATCCAAATGAGCTCAAATCATCCTTTATCTATATTGTCTAGAGGGGTCCAAATAGGCATATCTTTTGGGGCAAGGCTAACTTGGCATCTAGAGGCAGTTTTGACCCAAAATTGAAATTTCAATTTGAAAAATTCTTTTTCTTTTTCTTTACAATAGGTCCAAATAGGACTTTGACTTTTTGACTCAATATGCTGAAATTCTGATGTTCTATCCTGAAACAATTACTTATTCCAAAAACTT
Source organism: Pinus taeda (assembly GCA_000404065.3). Lineage (NCBI taxonomy): Eukaryota > Viridiplantae > Streptophyta > Pinopsida > Pinales > Pinaceae > Pinus > Pinus taeda. The sequence goes on along the minus strand of APFE030128540.1, from coordinate 549,073 downwards.
CTTTTTGTTGCAATATTAGTTAAGCAATTGTAGATAGAACATAAACCAAATGCACAATAGAAGACAACCAAGAACATAATGAGACACAGAGAATTTAGGTCCAATGACCAGGGAAAACCCACAAGGGGAAAACCCAACCAGATTCTTCTTTTATTAGATATCATTTGTTCAACAGAGATACACAGTACAATGAGAGATCAAGAGAATGAGTAAGTTCATGCAAATCTGAACAAACAGTGGCATGAAGATCACTGGTAGCAACAATAGATGCAAACACTGAATCAAATGTCCCTTCATCTGAATTAACATTAAAACACTGAAGCACTGAATCAACCTTAGCTCATCGAGTTCTATTCGTACTCTCCAAGTCTCTCTCTTTCACAATCTTCTTCAAGTCTCTCCAACTTTCTCTTTCAAGTTCAAATTCTTCTTTCACAATGCACAAGTATTAGTATTCAGGTGAGATGACATGAGACACATATATAGGAGAAGCAATGAATTCTTCTCATAAAGGAGGAGCAATACGCATGCCCTGAGGAAGAGTAACATATGCCATTTAGGGGAGTATAACTCATGCTATTAAGGAGAGAAACACATCCCTTAGTAACTTATGCCATTAAGTGAGGAACACATGCCTTAGATAAGGAGAGTATAACATATGCATTAAAGAGAGCATAAGAGGAATCTTTTATGACATGCCTTTAATAAGTGTAAGAAGAATATGCCATATCTTTAATGAGTGCGTAAGAGAGAGAGAGAGTTACGTACTGCCATGTGAGTCATTAAGGAGAGAGGTGCGAAGTGATTGAGGTGATGAAGGTAAGGTGACTTGTAATTCATTTTAATAATAATATCATAGTATCATAAAGGACAATAATAATAATAATAATAATATTGATGATTAAGTCAAGATTGAACTATTAGGATTGATTAATGACAAGTTAAGTGATTTTCCTTCAACTATACTTAATTACCAATTGATGCAAGGTGATTTACTAATTTTAGAAAGTCATACTTGAGATGTTAGACATGACTTTCTATTTCTAGAAAGACTCTGTAGAATTGTCACAAATGAGATTTTATTTAAGGAAATTCATCCATGAGCCACAAATTTTCAACACAATAAATCCTATAAGCATGAGGAACATGCTTATCTAAAATAATAATCTGACTTGAGCATAAAACCCATGCTTAAAAAATTAAAATTTCTTTTTCTTCTTTTTGCTTTTACATAAAATATATAAATACATAATGACAATGACAATTATGAAGACCAAAGCTAGTTACAACTTTCAACACTCATAGGCTTGTGGCTTATAACTTGTTGCCCATCATTAATAACATAAATCATTTGTTTAAAATTATGTTGCTACTGGCAGGTTGGTTATGGAGAGGTATCCTAACTTATTTTGGACAACTTGTGCTGCACATTGTGTTGGCTTGATATTAGAGAACATAGGAAAGATTCCTTATGTTAGGGATATTGTTGAATCATCAAAAAGCATAACAAAATTTATGTATAATCATGCATCTTTGCTTCATTTAATGAGAACATACACCAATAATGGAGTTGGTGCATCTTGCTATTACACAGTTTGGCAATAGTTTCATGTCTCTTCAATCTCTCTTGAATTCTATGTGGGATGTGAAGAGAATGTTTCTTTTAGAGTAGTGGCATGCTTTATCTTTTAGCCTCAAACTAAAGGGAGAGGCCATATGCAAGCTATATCAGGAGAGATTTTGGGCAAGAGTGCAGGAGATGTGTGTTGTTACTGAATCTTTGATAAAGGTTTTTCGATTAGTTGATGAAGACAAGCCCATAATGGGCTACGTGTATTAGGCTATGGATAGGGCCAAGGAATCCATTCGTAGCTATTATGAGGATAAGGGGGATGAGGGTTTTGAGAAACAACAATTGATATGGAAATTGGTTGATGAGCGATGGAACAATACACTCCATCATCCTCTTCATGTTGTGCGATCTACTCGAACCCCACATTTTTTTACTCCTATGGTTTCATATTTGGTATTGAGGTGATGGATGGATTCTTCACTTGTGTTCATAAGATGGTGTCATCTTCGGAAGAATGTGTAGACATTTCTAAAGAAATGGAGATATACAAGATGGCAGGTGGCACATTTAGCTTTGACATGGCTATCATGGATATGAAGACGAAAATGCCAGGTAGGCTTTAGTTTGTTTCAAATTTCATTGTCTCTTCACACTTTGCTTCAACATTCAAATTTCAATTTTTTTTCTTATTTGTTGTAGATGTGTGGTGGACAAGCTATGGTGGCAGAGTACCCAATTTCTTCACACTTTGCTTCAACATTCAAATTTCAATTTTTTTTCTTATTTGTTGTAGATGTGTGGTGGACAAGCTATGGTGGCAGAGTACCCAATTTCCAAAAGCTTTCCATTTGAGTGCTAAACCAAAAAGGTAGCTCCTTTGGATGTGAGCACAACTGGTTAAAAATTTTCAAATTAAGTTTTTGAATTCATTAAAAATTATAATTTATTTTTTTATAATTATTAATTTATAAATTTAATGACCCTTATAAAATTAAGGGGGGTGGAGTCCAATGCCTTAACTACATGGTCTATGTCTACTCCAATCTCTGATTGTGGGTGAGGCAACTTCGAAAGACTTGACGTCTAGGGCATCTCATTGGATGGGATTGATACCAATACTACATGGAGGGTTGAGGTCGAGCGGTTTGTCTGGAATCAACCTCTGATTCATTAGAGGAAGAGGCATTGGAGGAGGTAGCGACTGCAAGGAAGAGAGAGGTAGAGGAGGAGGAGCAATAGGAGGAGGTGACACCACCTACCATGGTTACCAGTAGAGGACTTAGTCTACCTTCTCCTACTTCTTCTAGAGGAAAATCAGAGTCCAATGCCAACACAAGGGCCTTCATCATCTAAAGGAAAAGCCATTACATTTTCTTACAAAAGGGGCAGAGGAAATCATTAGTTAGATCTTACTAACTTACTGGTTTACATATCTAATTTCATTATATATGACTCATATCTGAGATTCATTTATTATATTTTTTGTTGATATTTTGAGGCTGACTCAGGACTCAAGATTCATGACATGATTCACTATTATGTGCGATGTAGCACTAGACATCTTATGCATCTTATATATTAGTTTTCTTTTCATATTCATGCGTCCATGCATTTATTTTATGTCGTGGATGCTTTTGATGCTAAAAAAATTGAAAAAAATGAATATTTTTGTATTTTTTAAATTTTGCCGATGTTTGCTGATTTTTACCGATTTTCCCAATTTTGTCATTTTCCAGACCTTCGCCGATATTATCTTGATGCCAATTTTGCAACACTAGAACTTTAACCACTTAATGGTTCATGTGATTGTGTAGATGCTAGGGCTCGGACAGTTCCCCACTTTCATTGACGTAGTTGTTGTCTTATGGCTTATATAGTGAGAAAATGAAAATTTTGAAGTGAAGAATGATGAAAGGGATGAGAAAAACCTTCTACTTGAAAATCTCAATACTAGATGCAACTTACGAGTAGTTTGTCAGAGATGGACTCAACAAAGACTTCTTTTGCCTGGTGCGTGGTGCAGTTTGGCAACTTGACAATAATCAATCTTAGACCTGGTGAAACTTGGCAAATAGAAAAGAAACTCAAAATACAGTAAATTTTATGCAATATGAGCTCAAGCTGTTTGACTTGAGTCTAGTGAGTGTCGGTAAGTCTCGAGTCCACTTGATGTTCCTAAGGCTAGTACTATTTATCAAACATGACTATGCCAAACATGGAAGGCTCGGTGAAACTTAGATGTGTCAAACAACACTTCTTAATTGATAATACCTTGAATATCTGTTGTTGTCTAACAAAACCTTGCAAGAGAATTAGCACAAGAAAGCCCTAACTTCCTTTTCTTTGCTAGATTGTTGTTTTCTTCAAGATGAGAATGGAAATCTAAGTTGCACGAAACGGGGAAACGGAAACGAGTTTCCGAAACGGGAAGCGATACGAAACGCGACCTCACCAAATTTGAGGAAAC
>APFE030128540.1:417867-524689 GCA_000404065.3 Pinus taeda | reverse complement strand
CAAGCTATGAGGCCATTGGCCTACTACAAGTCTACAGTGTACACATGATCAATCATCAAGTTCATCATCACTACTAGCCACAGTATCATCATTAGGAGCTACATAGACATCATCTGGTTCAGAGTCTGAGGATGCCTCAGCCTGATCTGCAACCTCAATAGCAATGCCACCAATAATAATAGAAGTGGATCTAATGGAAGCATGAGTTTGTTGACCTACACGACTAGTGCCTTCCATTGGTTCTTTGCCTTTCCTTGATGCCGCCACTGATCCTCGTTCTGATGCCGCCACAAAATCTGCTTCATCCCCCGCTAAAGCCATGTCGATATCAAAATCAGCATCAAACATAGGATCTTCAGTCTCCTCCACCCATTCTGATGTTGGATCCATATCATCCAACACAACAGGATCTAGATCAGGTGTTTTGTTCATCATTTGGTCTCTCCTCAGTCGAAGGTCGTATTGCACGAAAACAAGATCATTTAACCGTTTTTGTTCCAAACGGTTTCTCTTCTTCGTGTGTATGCACTCAAAAATAGATCAATTGCGCTCACAACCTGAAGCACTACAAGTTTGATTGAGGACTCTAATTGCAAACCTTTGCAATTGAGGACATTGGCCACCAAATGACTCCCACAAATTGACAAACACTCATAATCACTCCAAATCGGATGTGTGAGACAAATGAGAGGGAGAGGTGCCTCTTAAAGGCTTGGAGAGGGTGTTTTTGGAGGGAAAGCACCCTTACTTTCCATCCAAAACCCCTAAACCTCATTGGAAAAGCCACTCTATGGGTCCTCGGTGGGCATGGCAGGTAACCAGCCGGTTTAGGATGAAACCAGCCGGTTCTATCCTAAACCGGCCAATTAGGGCCAAAATCTTGCCAAACAACCTCCTTAACCGAGTTTTTGCTCCGGTTCAAACCGGTGGCCCTGTTGAGAGGCCGGTTAGACCAGTAATCGGTTAGCTAGGCCAGTTTTAAAAGCTATGGTGAGACCTCAAGTTTTCCCACCTTATACCATCATATCAGAGAGCACATCCAACCAATTGTTGTGATGCATCTTTGCATTTCAACTCTCTTCTTGGACTCATATACACCCTTTTTGATTAAGGGGGAATGTTGGACACTTAACTCACTAAGGGTTATGGTGTGGAATATGAATAGTCATTGGAGTCTGAGAGACTACTTGGAATATGAAAAACAAGGGTCATAAGATTGTATTAATATGTATATCCTTTTGAATAAAATGCATTCAACAATTTATCTTATTTGTTGTTTGCACTCTTGTGTAATTTAATACTTAGGTTGAGGAGGTGCACAAACCCATGGTTAGGGACGACCACACATCTGTGGCTTTGATATTGGATTTGCCTAATCTATGATACCACTATTAGACACATGAGAATGAAAGAGAGAGTGAGATAAAATGTTTGATACTTTTCTTGTTAGTATGATACACATAAATACATTAGTTTACGAGCCTTGGTTTCATCTTCCAAGAGGCCTCTTGTACTTCTTGTGACTCTTCACATTGTTTTGAGACTCTTCACGTTCTTTCTCAAGAGAATATTACGTTTACGATTGTTACCATTCAAATTGTATGTTAGAATGGTGAAAGCTCCAACTGACATGATAAAATCCAAGTGGAACCTTGATAGATCACTCACTATCATCTCAGTGACCTACCTTTGCCTCTTTAGGATGACTCTCTTACAACTTCGAGGCGACTCCCCTAAAAAATCACCATTGTGTAAGCAATAAGGAGGAAGGTGAGATCATAAGTAACGCCAATGATCAAGTTGGTTTTCAAAGAAAAAGGAAATATTGGTGATGGAGGGATGATAGAAAATTACATGATTTATTCTCTTGATTACTCATAACCTTAGCTCTTATTTTGCACTTTGTTATCATAGTTTTCGAGGCTAAATTTGGCTAGAAATTTTGATTTAAAGAGCTAGCTTATGATAGCCAATTGTAATTTCTTGATTGTGTGTGTTTGGGAACATATTTGAGCCTCTATTGATTGTCTTAAATCTCTAGATTGAGCCATAGGGGCTTTTGAACTCAAACCTTGAAGTTACTCTCTAATCCACCATAAATCTTAATTTCCTATCCTTATCCCTGAGTGGAAATGATTGTAGAACCCTTAGTGGTCACTTAGCTTGATCTCAATCGAGTGATTGGATCCCTAAGATCTACTAAAGAAGCCTCTTTTGTGCTAGATGGCGGCCAACACTAAAGCGAAGGGATTTGTCGAGGTGAGAGTGATGACACTCCCATTGTTGCACTTTATCGAAGTTTCCTAGTGAGTCTTTGCACTAGTGTTATTGAAATTGAATTAGTGATTGAATAGAAAAACCCTTTGGACTCGGAATCAGTGAGAATTGGATTAGAACTGGTAAAAATACTAGACCAAAAAGCCGATTGACAAAACACACATAAATTATTCAAATTTTAAAGAAAACATATATGTTCATGTGCATCCATACTATCCCAAGCTATTTATACAGAAATATGCAAAAATTCTCGTTTATATAGCAAATAAGAGTGCATGTAACTAAAATATCACTTAGTGTAATACACGATGGAAACACTAAGAGGGGGGTGAATCAATATTTCCTTTAGACTGGTTATATTTTAATCTTTAGAGCATTAAATTTACATTAGCATTAGATCAAGCATAAATCAACATTACATTAGTAACAACACCATTAAACAATGCACAACAACAAAGACATAACACCAAAGATTTTAGGTGGAATCCCTTATGGGAGAAAAACCACCGAACGTTGTTTAATATTTGTCTTCAGTAATTTACATGAATAAGAAGCTCCAACTTGCAAGCTTTCAACATCAACTAAAGGAGCTTCTAACCCCTTGGTTTATAGGCTCCAACCTGAAGGATGCTCCAACACCTTGGTTTACCAGCTCTAATTGGAAGGACACTCCAATGCCCTGGTTTACAGGTTCCAACCTGAAGGATACTCCAACACCTTGTTTACCAACTCCGACTAGCAGGGCGCTCCAACACCCTACACAGACTCAACATGCCCTAGCATGATCCTGCTGCTCTGAAGTGTTCTCAAGCTCCAACCTGAAGGAGACTCCACTATCTTGCATTGCACCACCCTGCCACACTACTCTACAATCTGCCACTTTCCCTGAAGGCTCTAACCTTTAGCTCACCACGACGGATCACGTTTCACAATTTTCATGCTGGATCCACTTGTGATCAATAACTGACGCAACAGACCATAGGGGCTTGCAAATAAAAAATTAAACACACAACATAAAACTAAAAACCACACAACATGTATGAACACAAATATTCAGAAATAATTCATTAATAAATAAAATATTTACAGGAGAACTATTGGCCTACTCATTAGCCTCATTCCTCACTCTCACTTACTTACATGCCTCATCCTTCTAGATCCTTGACAAACTCCCACAATATCTCTCATAATCCATAAAAACTCTCGTCTAATCCCTTATCTCTAGATAATATCTAACTAACCCACAAATCTCTCAACTCTTCCAAAATACTCTCGAACCTTCTCTTGTTTACAATAATTCTCACTCTCCAAAAACTATAGGAAAAAAACATTAAATAATTAAATCCTAACTAAGGAAACTAATTCCTTTAGTAAACATTCAACCCTAGGTTAGATGTTCATGCATCAATAACAAAATAAATAATGTTAAGACACTCTGCTAACTTTGTCAATCTGCAATACTGGCACAAGGTCATCAACAACAATATATATCAAACCCTATTAGCATAAAGTCTGTCAATTCCATTGTCATAATCAAATCTGCTTCTGCTCAACATCAATACCAAACCTTGACTGGCAATACAAATGCTATATCTAAAACCCTAGCTCAACAATCTCAACATTGTCAAATACTAGATTCACTTTATTTCTCTACTTAATTAACTGCAACAAGTTAATAACCTTACTGCAACCTCTGTTGTCAGGAAACGTGGGTTCGAGGATGGGTACGGGGAAGGGGATGGGGATTGGTACAGGGAAGTCAATTTTTGAAACAGGGTATGTGGGGTCGTCGGGGGTATATGTAGATTATTTTATAAAATATAATATATATGAATTTGTATATTTTCCAACTTTAAACAAAAAAAATGAAATATTTATGATTTAAACTTTAAAGATTTAAACATGCACATCATTGAACTTTCAAATTTCACATTGAAATTTCAAATTTCTAGTTTGATATCAAGTGCAAATTGGAGTTTGGATATTAATAAGAATCATGATATATGTCCATTGTAATACTACATTCAAAAGTTGCCTTAGGCATCTCCAAAAACTAGGAAATTTCAAAACAATGAACAATGGCTTCCTCAAGTCATGTCATTAGCATGACTTAGCTCTTCAGTGAGCATGCTCTCTAGGTAGGAATCACTCTCATCTTGAGGCTCTAGCTCATCCATAGCAACTCAAGGTACCACAATAAGGCCATTTGGTTATATCTCCTCGCCCTCACACATAACATCATCTGTGTATTGGTCCCATCTCTTGAAAGGACCCTCCTTGTACCCATGGTCTTTTCAAGATATGAGACGAAGTGTGATATGAATGTACACTAAGTTCTTTTCCTCCTTGTCTAAGTAACCGTATGGAAAATTGTTGCAATTCAGGAGCATCAACACCATGAAGCCACCACCAATCTATTGGGTCCTTCTTCTTGCGTCTATTGGCCAAAGCTACATGTGAACTAAAGACACCTCGACCACGTGAAAATTGGGAAAATTGAGATCGTCTCTTAGAGGCTTCTTTTGTAGAATCATAATTTCTCTTGACAAAGAGCAATAATCCTTTGAACACCTCTCTATCTTGGGAAGGAGACCTCCTTCCTGTTGTGGGATCATACCATTTTGGATTAACTGCATAAGTTACCATATGAAGAGGGGTGTTCAGTTTATTCCACCGCCTATGTATAAGCTCTTTTAGTTGTAGCCATAGAGTAGGATCTTTCCTATCTGCGAGGGTTTCGATCCTCTCACACATGGAGTCCATGTTCTCATAAATCTCACCTAAACATGGAGCATCTGTGTCTGCATCGCTGATCATATCACAAATTGGTTCTATAAATTCCACAACAAATTTGGCATCAACCCAAAAATGATCATCCAAAATCCACCTCTTCACCTCCAAAGTTGCATTTGATATAGATAACCTCCACTGGTCCCACATGTCACTGACAACTATGGTAGATAAAGCCTCCTTCATCTCCACAAGCCGCCTAAGTAAAATGTAGTAAGTTGTAAATCTGGTATCGATTGGTTTAAGAAGGTCCATTTTGGCATGCTTGTGGTAAATGGCTTCTGATTGATGATTGCGGCCATTTTCAACTAATGCTCAAATCCATTCAATTTTCCCAATGTCTTTCAATGCATTATTCAAAGAATGCACTACACATGGTGTCCAAAAAATATGCCTAGGTACATCAAGGACAAAATTCAAATATTAATAAACGCTTATTGTTAAAAGTTACAAAACAAATCAAACTTGTAAATTCAAATTGTAATCAAAATTAAAAATGCAATTAATGTAATTTAAATATAAAATAAATCAAACTTGAAATCTGAAACTTGTCACTAACCTATACTACTTCTGAACCATTGTCCCTGCTGCTTTGAACACTGGAGCTACATCAGTAATAACATGAACAACATTGGATATCTCCACCTTTGCAATGGCATCATATAATTGGTCTTTTAAGACCATAGTGTTCTTTTCTTGACCAAAACAATCAATGGCCCTGAGAAAATAAGGACCACATAGGGAAGAGACAATAATGTTTATCAATAGATGATTCCTACAATCAATCATCTATCCATGACAATTGAGCATCCATCTACACTCCAAGATGCCTTCATGGGTGCCATTGTCTTCTCAAGACGAACTTTTTCCTTGTCCACCAACATAGTTCAAAGCTTCTCATAACCAAATGCTTTATACCCCTGAGGTCCATCATTAATAGCACGAACCATTTGCTCAAAATAGGGTGAATAGGCCGCATTGAAGGGAATGCCACATGCAAGAAAAAAATCTTGCTATTGCAAGATCAACACCCTTCCTACCTCTAACTTCTGAACACAAGTTTTCTTGAGCTGTTTAGCCAAGTCAACTGGTACTGTTTAGCATATGGGATTCCCAAGTGGGAATTTCGCCTATACCTCCGGTGAGCTTCGAGTGTCACCCTAGGAGAGTAGAGAGAAGTCTATCTCAGGACTTTTAAAGGAGCTACATTGCAGAATATTTCCAGCTGGTGTATATTTTGCTTGGGCACATAAGTTGTTCGAACCACCCCAAATTTAGATCAGCTGTAGATTGCTAGAGTTCCGGAGGATTTGTAGGAGTTTTTCCCACACATTGTTGGGGATTTTTTAGTGAGTTTGTTGGGCTGTGAGGCAGGTATTTTGAGGATCCATTTATCTCACTCTAAACATTGCGCAAGGGTTTCTGGCTTAGCCAACGCAAGGGAGAAGAATTTGTGGAGAGAGAAAGGTTGGAGATAAGAGGAATTTCTCAGTGGAGAATTAGCTGGAGTTGAGAGCAATTTTCAGTGGTAGATTTGCGACATAATTCTGTAATATCAAAATTGTGGGGCGTTTTTTGGCTAGACTGGACAATTTGCACTTGTTAGGGGTTACTGGGGGGTCTGTGGATTAAGCCCAAACCCTTTTTGGGTTTTTGTGGGTTTGGTGAGAGGAGGCTAGGATTAATTTTGTAGAATTTTCATAGTTCCATCCGGTAGGAAGCAATGGAAATTGTTGGAGGAGGGCACAGTTCACCTTGGGACCATTTACACCACTTGAGTTCGTGAGATATTTCTGGGTTGTCGGGTATCTAGTGAGGAGGCCACCATCAGAGTTTCAGTTCATTCCGGGAACTCTTTAGAGCAGTCTTCCAATTTCCCTCCAGCAACAGTGAGCAGTTGTTCCTAGGCATGCACAATTCTTCTTGGGGGATCTTTCCAGCTTTTGAGCATTGTAGTCAGTCCTGGGTTCTTACCATAGCTTGTAATGGCAAGCCGAGGTTCCTCTGATCTCATTTATTGTACTCATATTTATAAAAATTAATACAATGACTCAGAGTTTTTGCTCATATTTCTATGTTCAAATGTGTATGGCTGTGCATTTCTGAATTTTGTAACTTTAGATAGTTCATTGCTTCTGTTATCTACGGTATTTTTCCGTTTGGAATATTACATGGGTGAAGTCAGGCTGGTCGACATGTTCTTGGTGGAAGCCCTAGTCTAGTTTTTGGTCTTGGAAATCTCCTTTGATGTTGATAAGAAGAGGTCTGATGGATTTTCCCCAGTTGGAGGGGTTTTGCCCTGATGTGGAGCCTATATTTTGTGTTCTTGTTTTGACATTTATTTGATGATATAGAACATTCCCACTCAATTTTTTTTTTGTTAAATCACATTTGAAATGTCCTTGGTCACATTGTATGGAACCGGCCGGTTTGGTGAAAAAAAGGGCTGTTCAGTACTGAACTGGCCATTTCTGGTTCTGGACGTCCAAACCGGTTGGACGAGCAGGTTCCACTGTTTCCAATAACACTGCTTTGCACTATGGTGCTAGATTTTGCCGTAACAGATCTTAAGTCTCCAATTTTGTAATAACTTTATATTTTAAATAAATAATTGACTTTGAGATTTGGAGTGTCCCCTCTTCCAATTCCTCACTTCACTCTCTGCTTTCAATTACTGTGCCTCGTTATATCTTTCTGCTGGTTTTTGATATAACTATTTCTTGTAAAATAACGTGGAATGATTCCTTTGTTTGAGATTCTCAATTTTTATTTCTGAATTTTCTGTGAAAAACAGGTTTGCGTGAGTGGTTCTCTCAGAGAGATGATTGTGATGAGTTGCCACACATCCAAATAATGGCAAACATGCGCTCTGATCTTGTATCAAAGAAAGGTCAAAAACGACAACAAGCCCCCATTAAACCTAGTCCATCTGTAGATCAAATGCCCAGAGGTAGTGAAATTCCGGATGAAGAGTCTGATGAAGATGAGGATTTCCAAGTTCCTGATCAAGAGGTATGTGGCATTCTTTACATGTAGTTTGTATGTTTAAGTACTTTGGACACAAATATCTTTTAACTTTTAAATGCTGTTGGATTTGGGCCTTGGCAGATGGATTCACAAAAGTCCCCAAAGGAAATAAAAAACACAGGTTTAGAATTAAGTTCTTGCAGATTTATGCTGTTAATTATCTTGCAGATAGATCAATGTTTTGGAAGCTGAGTAAAGTCAGTAATCACACTGTGCTAATGCAGTGCACCTTTTGTTTGTAGTAACCAAAGCGGGGGAGGAGGAATTAACCGATGCTCTTGATTTATCATGCTTCTCTGGTTCATTGCGGCGAGATGATAGGGATACAGGGCGTGACTGCTGGACGGTTCCAGATGCAAAGAGCTTTCGAGTTCGTAGCAAACGTTTCATCTTTGATGGATCTAAGGTTGATTTTTTACTGTCATTTAAAATTATTTTGTATTTCAAACTCTTTCTTTGGTCTTCTTTAATATAAAGGTGGCAAACTTGTACAACCAGGTCCCAGCTGGGCAGCCTTTAATGCAGCTTGTTGCAGTTGACTGGTTTAAAGGTGTGAAACGGATGGACCATCTCGCTAGACGGAAGGGTTGTGCAGCACAGGTAAACCTTGTTTTATGCTTTCAACCCACCTAGAGTATCAGATACAATTTTGAAAGAAATAACAATTGTGTTTTTCTCGATTGTGTCATATGTTTATTAACAATTTCTTGATTGTTAGAAAAGGTATTTGGAACACACTATGTTATCCAAAAAACTTCAGTAGATTGGATTCTTAGTGTTAACTTTGTTTAATTCTAATGTAGTATGTTTTTGAAATATTTTATTGGATTGATTAGTGTGTGAAAAGGTATTTGGAACGCACTATGTTATCCAAAAAAATTCATTAGATTGGATTCTTAGTGTTAACTTTGTTTGATTCTAATGAAGTATGTTTTTGAAATATTTTATTGGATTGCATAGTGTGTGATAAAGATGCTCAGGATCTTTGGCTATCTAAACTTCACTTTCTCTGCTGATTCAGTGATGATCTGTACGAGTATAATCTTGTATTGCTGTTTTGCCTTAGTTAAGAGCCTTCAAAATTCAAATATGCTATAGGGATTGAAGTGTTTTAACCTATAGTAGTATGCAGATATCACTTCGATCAAAGTTATACTACATGTGATAACGATGTGTATGTTGTATTTTTCTGTTTTTTCTTTGAAAAATGGATGTGCCCATCCTTAGTGACTTCTCTAGATCCAGTGATATGCATGTTAAAAGGAAGGCATAATATAGCAATACTTTTATCAGTCCTAGCATATAAATGAAGAAATGTCATTACTTCTATGACTTCACATGAATTATCATTTTGTTGAGCACTCTGGTGGAATAGGCTGTCTTATGAAAAAGACGTTAAGGTGCATCATCAGATCATCTTCACAGGTTATTTTTCTGAGAGGGATTGATGTTTGTTCCTTCACTTATGGCTGATTACCAAGGATTTTATTGTTTTCAGATTGCTGCAGAAAAGGGACTATTTTCACTGGTTATAAACCTCCAAGTATGTCAGAATTGATCTTTTATCTTTTTTTAATAGTATTGGATGGAAATGCTTGCTAGGAACTTGGAAGTTTTGGGAAATTATTACAAGTCTTTGCTGGTGTGGTGGTTGTCATAGGTACCCGGCTCGACACACTATAGCATGGTCATATATTTCATATCGAAGCAGTTGCTGCCGGGGTCACTACTGCAGCGTTTTGTAGATGGCGATGATGAATTTAGGAATAGCAGGCTGAAGCTTATTCCATCTGTTCCAAAGGTCTTTTTGCTTGCATATGATGTAGCTGTCGACTTTTATTTTTGCATGTGACACTGATATTTTTAACGCTATAACAAGGGTATGTTTTCAGCTGTATCCAATGTTGCATGCAGGGTTCTTGGATTGTCAGGCAGAGTGTTGGGAGTACACCTTGTATTTTGGGCAAGGCAGTTGATTGTAATTATTACCGTGGGCAAAAGTACCTAGAGGTAGCAAATATTTTCATTTCGGTTAAATGATCAATGGAATTTAGAGATGGCTGCCTTTCATATTCTTCTTCAGAGTTTAATGAACTAGGGAATTTCAAGTCATGTGTTTGCCTTCACAGAAAATTTGACTGAACCTACAAATACAGGTAGATGTTGATATAGGTTCTTCAACTGTTGCTAATGGAGTGCTGGGTTTAGTTTTGGGAGTTGTGACAACGTTGGTGGTTGATATGGCTTTCCTTGTTCAGGTATTTGCATTTATACTCTAAGAAGCTTATTGAGATTGGTCATCACAGTGTATACAATTTTTACTATAATTGGACTCATTTAACCTAAACATATTTCATAGAAGTCCAATTTTCTGTAAGAGCATATCAGATCCCACCATGTTTGATGTCATATTGGTAAATATGCTTCAGGATAACCTTTTATGCAGGTCTCTTTTATAAATTTGTTTTGTTGAGTGTGAGATTCAATTTCTACGGATGTTCTCTTTGTATGTTTATTAATTTACTGGTAAGAAAAAATAAAGTAGCCATAAAAATAGGCCAAAAAAGAGAATTAGAAGAATGTAAAATTTTGCATAAGCTACCAGATGATATGATAAAGAGTACATTCAAAGGTGATATAAAGACTGAATTTGAGTTGTGAGGTGATTGGCCTAGTATTAACATGGATATCTGGGTTCAAAACCCCCTTTGTGGTGTTGATTTCTAGTAGAAAACAAGACTAGAACAAATTTTCAAACTGATAACTACTTCCAATGATACAATTTGACTTTCTTCACACATTCCAATCATTTAGCAGTTACGCTTGAAAATTTCAACCATTAATTTCAGTAGAGCAATAGTGATCACAGTGTAAACAATGAAACAAGAGACACCAAAATTTCTTGGGTCAAAACCCCACAGGGGGGAAAACATGCTAATCTTTCCTTATGAGAGAGAGTTGAATTCATCAATTGTACATCAGAATATTCCAGTCAAATTGCCAACCTTGACTTCAATAAATGCCAAGTCAAAACCAGTGAAAAGAGAGTGAATAGGTGAACGATCTGCTCACAGTTAAAGTGTGTACAAGGGGCCGAATTTTGGCCTGAGGCTGGTGGTCATAGGTTCAAAATTCGGTCCTGCAATTTCCACAGAAAATTTGGTCAAACCTCAAAGTTTGACCTGCAGTCAAACTTTGGTCAATGGCCTAGAACAGAGACAAAACTTTGATCAATGAACAGTCAATGATCATGAGAATATTTTGCCTCCAATCACAATCAAAGATTTGGTCAAAAAGCAGAGAAAAGAGTCAAGTCAACGTTGGTCATTGCAGAGATAAGAGAGGTCAAACTTCGCTGAAAAACTGTCTTCATCCTCCTTTGCCTGTGTGAACAGATCTCCTTGTTGTAGGTCGAATGAATGAGTTGTTGATGATGCCAAATGAGGTCCAATGAATGCCGATTTATATGTGTCAAGAAGTGGGTTTTAACCTTGGGGTCAAAGCCCTTCAAGTGGCAGGGTTGGCTTGGACAGGAAGAAAATAAATCGTTTCTCCTTTGAATTTGATAATGAAAATACCGACTGGAGCTACCATTTTTCAACAAGTGGATGCAGATGAGGCCAGGTGCAAGTTCTTGCTGATTTTCTGACAGCATATAAATGCCCATCATAGTGTGGCTTCTTATGAAAGAGACAACTATAGGCTGAATCCCTCCCCACCAAGGAAACAAATGGCAAAAGAGAGAATGTTTAAAACAAGTTAAATTAAATGCACAAAATCTGATAATTCATTCTGATCAATTTTTTTGTTTGGGAATGAAAGAGGAAGGGAGAAGCAGTGTTAGCAGAACAGGACCAGAGCTGGTTGAACCAGCCAGTCCAACCACTTTGAGGCCTTAACTGGTCCAACTGGTTGCACAGAACAAGAAAAGGCTGGTTCTGTGCAGATGAAACCAGGTGCAAGGTCTGGGTGATTTTTGACACCATAGAAAGGCCTGTCAAAGCATGGCTGATGAGTGAAGACAACTATAGCCAGAATGTCCCCCACCCTGAAAGAAACAAATGACAAAAGAGATATTCATAACTAGTTAATTCAAATGCTCAGAATCCGATAATCCATTCTGATCAATTCATTTGTTTGTTTTCTCAAAAAAGATAGAAGCAGTGTTATCAGAACGGCTGAAACAGCTGGTCTGACTGTTTTAATGCCCTAATGGGTCCCACCGATGGCACAGAACCAGAAAAGGCTGGTTTGGTTCCGAAATGGTTAGTTTTCTACAGAATTGGCCGGTTTGATACTGAACTGGCCATTTCTCATGGAACTGGCTGGTTTCATACAATGCGACTAAGGACCATTGTAACATAAATTTCTTTTTTGAAAAACAGTAATTTATAAGTTGATATTCAACCCTAGGGCCGTAATAACGTTATGTAATTAATGGTAATGTTAAATTCATAAAGTAAAAGTGAATGTCACTTTATGAATTTTACATAAATTTTTAAAATTACCATTGATTGTTTTAAGATGTTTGGGAGTGGTTCCAATTTCATTAAATTTCAAATAGAGAAAGTATAATTTTATATTCCACTCTAAATCCATCAGACTTAACAATTTTTATGGTTTCAGAATTGGGGGGATTGCAACTTTTCCATTGGATTCTATCATGTATGAGGGTTTGTAACTGGGATTTAATGAAGAGCATTGGAATGGACAAAGTTCGTTCTTCAGGTTAAATACTCCAGAGGACATGGAATATGTAGATCTCCATTGACGATACAAGAATATATATTAAAATGTATGAATGAGAATGATGTTACAAATGAGAGTGAGGGGCCTGCTTATATACTAGACAAGAGCCTCCTCATGGAAAGATATGTCCCATTTAGACATGCCTTTTCAACACTAATTACTAATTATTATTACAATTATCATCATTATTTATATTTAATATATTTTATTCATAACATTGCCTTCCTCTTCAAAAAACTTTGTTCGCAAAGCTTGTTGATGAAAAGGCTTGATCACTTTTTTTGTTTCGAATGTCTTCTTGTCTCAAAACTGTCATCTTTGTTGATACAAGTTGATATGATCCTTGGAGTGATATATAAAATTGTCGCATAGAGAAAAAATTTGACCATCCTAAATTAATCTTTTGTGGAATCTTTCGAATACTAGAAACTTGTGATGAATCGTTATCACTCCACTGAATTGTGTGCACTTTAGTATCCTTCTGAACATAAGTTTGTTGTTTATGTTTTGAGAGATACAAATATGCAGATTGATTGGAATGTCTGCTTTTGTGATTCGGATGTAGATAAGGAGTTTGTCTTTCCCTTATCATGTGTGTGGCAAGATTGAGAGTTATTTCGGGTTCTGATGTCGTCGAGTATCTTCACCTGGGTTTTTCATCGTTTGAACTGCAACTTCTGAGTACATCCTTACTTCGGTTGGGTTTGGATTTGTCTGAATTGTGGGATTAATGAGATCTGTGTTTATTTCCTTTTCTTCAACTTGGATTGTTACGTCAAAAGACTTTGATACTTCTTTTGTGAGTAATTCTTCTAACTTGTTTTATAATGATTGGTTATCATCCTTAAGTTTCTTAATTTGAGTGAGTAGACTTTGATTATGGTTTCTCAGACGTAAGAGTTCTTTGGTTTCTGATTCATCAACCTTATTTTCAATGTCTTGACTTTTAAGCTTCTCACCTTTTAGATCTTTGATTTGTTCCAATAACCTTTGGTTTAGGTCTTTTAAACGCAAATTTTTTTCTTTCTTCTTTGATAGAATCTCGTTGAATTTCTTCTCGACACATCCCTTTTCTTCTAATTTTTTCTTTCGTTCCTTGGACGTCTTGACCTTTACAATAAATTTTTGGCTATGGTCCCTTAGACGCAAAATTTCCTCGTATTTTTCTACTAATTTTTTGTTCTAGTTTTATAAGTTTTTCCTCTCGTTCTGTCAATTGCTATAGTACATCATATTGACATTTTTCTGCAGTAAATAATTTTCCACATGTTGGACAACATAATTCACAATTTTTATGAATCCAAGGATATTCAATGTATGTTATACAAAATAGATATTTAGTCCAAAATAATGATTGTTGTGTGGAACTCATCTTGACTTCCTTCATCATTTTTGAAATGGACTCCATTTGTTCGTCGAATATTAATTATTTTGTGTTCGTCAGAGAACTTAGGGTTTGTAAATAACCCCCTTTTTTAATTATGTGTGTGTTTTAACTTTTAACTAAATAATATTCTTTTTAACCATTTTTTTTGTTATCTTTACTGGTTTTTTATTAGTTCTTTTAATAATTTTATTTATATTTGTTTGAATCTTTTTTTTCCCTTATATATATATTTTTCTTTCTTAATTTTTTTTAAAGAGATATAATCTCTTTATTTTTTTTAACCTTTCATATTTTTTTGACCTTTTATTATTATTATTATTTTTAAAATGGCCAAAGGCTTGGCAATAAATGGAGAATCTCCCACTATATAGTGAAACACTTCAATTACGATGACAATCAAGTTGATGGCGAAAGGCCAGAATCAGCCAACGTGGCTCTGATACCAAATGGAACGAATAAATTTCGTTCTTCAGGTTAAATACTCCAAAAGACTTGGAATATGTAAATCTCCTTTGACGATACAAGAATATATATTAAAATGAATGAATAAGGATGATGTTACAAATCAGAGTGAGGGCCCTGCTTACATACTAGGCATGTGCCTCTTCATGGAAAGTCATGTCCCATTTAGATATGCCTCTTCAACACTAATTATTAATTAACTAATCATTATTACAGTTCTCATCATTATTTATATTTAATATATTTTATTCATAACAATCACTAAGCCCTCTATTTACCTCGATGTTGGTGCCATTGATTATTGAACTCCTCTATCATGACCTTGCTAAAAATGCACCCATTGCTCAAACAAAATCTCAATTTGACTAGTTAAGCTTTTTCTATCTTATTTTAATGCTTAGACAGTGACATTAATGATAAGAATCCCAATATAGGCAATGATTTGGATGATATGTAGGTGTTTGTTGCATCATGATTATTTTCTGGATTCTAGAGGCAATTTAGAATGTCTTAGTTAATGTATTTTTGGTTCAGAAATGGATTGCAGTGCTATTTTGGTTATATGCACCTTTACTTGTTATATATATGTGAAACCTTGCATGGTTGTGTATAATGATTTGGATTCATATGGATGCACTTGAACATATATGTTTCTTTTGTCGAAAATTGTATATTTATCTAATTTTTGGTTGACTATTTTTTTTAACGGTTTTGTTTTTGTTCCTAGTTTTGGGGTAGACCCAATGTTGGTCTTAAGGCACCCAATTTATGCTTCAAACACCAAAAGTCCAAATAAAGAGTCAACTGGACATATAAGCCTTAGTTACTAGAGACGCTGCCCCCAACTCCCAGAAACATCGTTCAACGTTTCAGATACGGAAACACGTACGAAACGGCTTGGAAACAACATAGAAACGTGTTCACCACGTTTCACTTTTTTAGAAATGGCCAGCTTGAGATCAGAAATGTTTCAAAGGAGTTTTAAGAAAATTTGATACATTTCCAAAAAATTTGGATACATTTCCAGAAAATATGGATACGTTTCCAAGTTTCCAATGTTCTAGGCATTTTATTGCAAGAATATATTCCAAGTTTGTTTGTCCAGAGCATGTAAATGTAGCTGAATTCTTTGCAGACCTTATATCCACTAATTACAACTCATTTGAAAGTGAACATTTATCTTGAAAAATGATTCATGACATGGTAGAAGTATTTGCCAAAAAATTTTCAACAATGCCAGATCTAAAGGATGGAAACTTGGAATTTGGAATGGAAACTCATAAGGCATCTATGAAATCAAGAAGGAAATTTGTTACCCACAAAGTTGGTGGAAGCAGTTTCTTTGCATTAGGTTAAATTTCTCGGCAATTCTTTACTAGTATCATACTTCACAATACTTAATTGCTTAAATTGTGGTATCTTGATTCTTCGTCATATGATCTTAGCTTGTGAATAAATAAATCCAACTTACTTCTTTCTATGAATTTCAGAGCATCCCTATTGTAGCTACTAGAATACAGTGCAATTTATAATGTGTAGACGTTGTTATTTACAATGATTAAATTTACATTATATTCGGTGATACTAAAGAGTATTTCTATGTCATGACTCCTTTAGAGTCTAGACCAAGATACCATGCAACATACTATTTATAAAGTCAAATTCACTATGTTGCCTCTATGTTAGTGCTGCCAAATTCATTAGAAAAATATGTAATTCATGAAGTATGAAGTGACTCTGAAAACAATCTCATATTCCTTTAAATTGTGAGTGGGTATTGACATTTTAATCAAAGGTGTGAACTTGAATGTTATAATAATCATTGATGATGATGATGACAATGTTTATACTGAATTGATGATAATGATTTGTAATGTTGAATTCATGATGATGATTATGTATTTTTAAATATTAATCTAGATTCTAAAGACTAAAAGATGAATGATAATATGAACTTATCAAGCTTCTGCACTGCAAAATTAAACTTATTTGCCTAATAGTAAAGGAACATATAGATTAAAATAGAGGTGTAATTAAACACTTGCTCTGTGGGAAATTTTAGAAATTGCTCATGAATGTTGTCAGCCAAGAATTGACTGAAATTGAACACAATGGATGGCTTATTGTCTGTGGAAAATATGGAGAGGAAACCTAAAATGGGCTCATCTACCCACTGATCAGAATAATAACCCAAAATATAGGAAATTATGGATATAATTTTCTTGGCTTGATCAGGGAAGATGGAAGAAGGGTATGGAGGATTCTTCTTAGGTAACTGGGCATTCTGAGGCAAGAAAATCTCAAAGATTTTGGCTTTGGTAGCGAAATCCAACTTTTGATAAAGGTAGGTGAGGGCTTCTAAGGAGAAAGGAATACTATTTTCCACAGAGGGAGCTAGCATTATTTGGTCAATGGACTGGACAATAATTGTAAAGAGAATGTCATCAGATGGGGCCATGGTAGTTCTTTGGGTAGGGACATAACATGCCTGACATTTTCTGGTAAATTCAGGGGCTTGGAAGGTTAAGGGGAAGATGGAATGGGGAAGATTGGACTCCCAGAGCCCAATTTCATCAGTTTTATCTGCATATTTGTCTTCCAACTAGCAGTATAACTCCAAAAAGTCACAGTCACACTGGGTTTCATTTAATCCTATAATCCCTGTCGGCTAAAGGGATGTGATCTAAATCTACAGAGGGAGGGATTAATGGATTAACATGCTTATCTTGGGTTTTGCTTTTGGGAGGCGTGACTGTATTAGTGAAAGGCAAGAGGAATTGGCAAAAGAGCTTACTGGGAAATAGTTTGGGTAATGAATTATCAGGTGAAGGAGATAGAGGACTGTCAATGTTTGTCTGGTTCTGGTCGTGGAAAAACTCTGAGAACGGTCACTGTGCAAAAGCTGTCAATTTACAGAGAATAAGTAGTGAAAAGGGAGGAGAGCGATAGGATGAGTAGTAAAAGGAAGGAGATTGATGGCTTCAGAAGTTTTTTAAACCAGTGCTATGAAAGTCCCGTTGGAAATGGTGTTGGTGTCCCAAATTGCTCTATTTTTACCCTATTCCCATAAGCCTTAACCTCTGTTTTATCTCTATTTAACCCTCTCAATCCTGCACTAGTCCAAGATAATCATCTATTCCTACATATACTTCATATTTCATAATTAAGATTTATTAAGTGCTTTATTAATTACTTTACATAGATTTCATACCTTTTAGTATCTCTTGTAACTTATGTTTAACTTTCTTAAAAGTAATTGAAGAACTAAGTGTTAATCATTATTTAGCGTGATCAGTGCAGTGAGATTCCTGCACCGCCAACGATGTTGCTCCGTGATAGTTCGAATCCTTCCACGCGGGCGTTTTTGATCCAAGACTCCTAGTTCGGTTGCGGACTATTTGAGGATGGATATTTGCAGCGTATAGTCAGGGATACTTGCCAAGAATATGGTCTACGACTAGCAAAGTTCGTGCTTTATTATAACCATTAGCCAATTTTGCAATGTTGTTTGTTAGTCCGTTCGGCCGAAAGGTTTGAATAGGAAATGACTGTAATTAATAGAATATGGCCAAGGCCGAGAGACTCTATATAATGTAGACCGTAGGTAGAGCCAAGCTAGCGATATCTGAGTTTGTAATTTCATTTACTTTGTAATTTTGTATCGCCCTCGGTTCTGGGCTGGACTCGCATTACCATGTATATTTCCTGATCAAGTTTAATACAAGGAACGCGCCATGTTTTCTTCACGTTGTGTCTAATTTTTATTTCATGCGTGATTAAGTGTTGAATCCTTTCGTTTCCTAAACGGGAAACAAGCTGGTTGGCTAGGGCCATACTAACCCAGCTCGTTTATCCTTGTGCTTTCGCCATTTAAAAGGTTTTTGTGAACATTTATTCATTTGCAGTTGTGTGGGTTGGATTGTTCTTATGTTTGTTTAAGAAGTTCTGAGTTAAATTCATTTCATAGTCGAGAATGAACGGATCCGTAGTTTGGAAGTTTAATTAAGTTTATTTCTGGCTTGCAATTTCTTTCCTGTAGTTACTTTCTTGCAATTTCCTTCCTACAATTCTTTTCCTGCAATTTTTGTTTTAGTTTGCTTCCGCTCGAGTCGTGCAAGAAGATTCTTCCTGTACCAGTGCATGTAGTTTCTTGCACTCTAGTTTATTCATTTACTTCACATCAAGTGTTACGTTCCTTTTCTTGCTTATAATTTCATTTATTCCTGCAAGCAAAAGTATAGTTAATTCAAGTAATCATTCTTGATGTTAAGAGTTATACTTCTGAAGGATCTAAGAATGTTTACGTGAATTAAGGAAGGACGTTATTACAAACACCATACTTTACATTTGCATTTTTATGACTTAAAAAAAGGAACATAAACGTTATAAGTGAATTGCCGAAAATTAGTTTGATGGATGCAAATTACCTTGACTACTGCTTTGATTATTCCGAATTGTTTTTGCTTTATGAAATTTACTTTCATTGCAAAGTGCAGTTAATTAAAGCATTCTTTCTCACGTGTAATTTATCTTAGTATCTAGCTTGCAACTGCAATTCTTTTCAACGCGTCTTTTAATTCTTTCAAAAGTAAATTGGAATCTTTGGTGAAGGAAGCTTTGTCTCGGTGCAAGAGCTGGTCTCTTGTCACAGGAACAGAGTGAGGCTTAGAGCACCTCCACAAAGACATAAGTCTTCAGTAAAGAAGGTAAACTATACTTTTTCACATAAGTACTGTACCTGCACTAGTGCAAGTAGATTGCAATAGTACAAGAATAGGTTGCTTGGTGTAGAAGGAAGATCAATTAGGAAACAGGTCTTTGCAAGGGCCCACTTGTTAAGCTGTTAGCCATCTATACTGAAGATGAACATAGTATTTCATTTCAGCATTTAAGATTGCTTCCAGTTGTGTGAAAGTTCCTTTACTTGATTTCCTCGCAAATTATTCTTTTACATTCCAGCATTAGAATTGCTTTGGTGTCGATTGCCTTTAAGATTGTTTTCTGTCTGATTCTGCAACATTTCATTTAAGAAGTAGGATTAGGAATAGGAAAAGTTCATATTACTTCTGGCATTGCCTGTGCTTCGTCTCTAAGTTTACGTAACCCCCGGGTTGACAATTAAGTGTTGAGGAGTTTGCTTAACTGCAATCCCTGCACCCAACAAATGGCATGGGACCATTAGGTTTGAACGGTTACTCGGGAAGTATAAATTTAATGCTGAACGGTCATTTTTCCGGGAGTGCATTCAATTGGTTAATGGGTAGGCGACATGGCTTGAAGTATCGTGGTGGGGATGTGGTAAAGCGGGCGAGGGGACGATGGTTTCATATTGAGTAGTGAGTGGTACGTGGGATTACAATGGGGCGTTGCGAAATCAAGAGAGGCTGCCACGTTAGGATGGGGCCCAGCGGGAGAAACAACCTTTTCGGACCCCCCCTGGTGGTAAAGGCAGAATGGAGAGGGGGGGGCCAAAGAACAATACCGACCGTGGATTGTGAGGGGGAGAGGATCCCGATGCCTTGACAATGCTGTTGATTAATCGCAAATGACAAAAAGATTTGTCCATATGCGTTTTATCCTTTTGCCTTTTTTGACTTAGGATAGAGGTGGAAGGTGAATACTTTATACTATCATGCACATTTTGCCTTTTTTACAATGTCCTTTAACTTAGGATAAAATGACATAGGCAAATATTTATAAAAACAACTAAGTTACCTACCCATAACTAAACTGACATTTTATTTTTTCTAAAGGGTGCACTTAGACTAGCAAACCCACCTTATTTTCTTTTATACAGAATGAAAAACTATCTAGCCTATGCTTTATTTCTCCCATTGATTCAGATTAAACAATTGAATCAATGACATTTTCTACCCAACTACTGATTTACCTAGATTAGACTGTTGGGCAAATCTTTATTCTCTAACCTAATTTACAGAAATTTAAACAAGTTTAATCATGATTACACTGTATGATTAAACAAATAGCTAGTGATTGTGGCATTTTGAACAGGCTGCACACAATCTTTATTTAACGATGATGAAGAAAACTATCTATCAGTAGTGGCATTTAGACTAGCAACACTTTCAGTATTATTTCTTTTTTGTTTTTCTTTTGATAGGGTTCTATTTTTCATTCTTTTGAATATTTTTGTTTTTTCTCTTTTTGTTATTTATACCCTCTTTTCATTTTTTATTATATTTTTTCTTTTATTTGGAAATCATTGGCAGATTGACAAGTATTTTCAATTTAATATTTTGAGATACAATACTCAAATACCTTGAGATCCTATAAATTATAGTACCCTAACAAGGCTCATCTGATAACCTGTACAAATTACCTTCTCTATCCCCAATCACTTGAATTTGTTTTGACTAGATCCTTTTGGTTGGATAACTACTTACCTTTTCTTGAATTCTATGCCAAAACAATTATTCTTCCTGATTGAAATTGAAAGCAAGTTTTTCTTGATCACTGGAACATAAAGTAGGTCCTTCAAGTCCAAAATGTTACTTGTCTCGAGTTGGAAAGATATCATACGAACTCCAACTATTGAATACTTGGTATCATCACTATTGAATATTTTGCATCATCACCATGCTCCACTTGTATTGCTGATTCCTGCTCTATTAGACTTGTAAACAACCTTGGGATGATGTCATATGATGAGATGACCCATTGTCCGTATACGAGATGTTACTAGGAATTGTGCTCGTACAAAGGTAAGAAACTAATGAGAAACCCTTCTCAATCTTTGTGGCAAACTTGCTCATCTAAATTTTTCCGAAGGCCGGTACTTTCTTATGCTATTGTTTTGCTTTTCCCTTCTTCTTGATTGGGTATTGTGATGCATAATGTTCATGATTATGACATATGAAACTCTTGATTTTACTCAAGTCCTTCTACTTCTTTGATTAGAAGGCTGAATCCTCACCCTCAACCTTACCTTTACTGAAACCCTTTCCGTTTCCCTTCTTCGTTTGACTGATTAAGGCTAGGTTCTCATCACCTCCCTTCTTTTTAGTTATAGACTTGATTTGAGTCTGCTCCTGGATACAGTCATCCCACTCTCTCTCAAAGTTTGGAAGCCTTTTGTAAGCAAAAATCCCTTTGACAAATGGCTCGTAGGAACTTGGGAAACCTTTCAACACAATGTTCACTAACTTCACATCCTCCATCTTCTCCCTTGTTTGTTGCAAGCTGATCATGTATCTAAATGATTTTCAAGAGGTAACTAGTAACTGGGTTAGATTTGGACATCTCTATGGATCTGAGCTTGTTTCTCAGGATTATCCCTCGTTAATGTTCTTGCTCTAGTAGAGGTTTACCAGGGTGTTAGATATCTCCTAGGCTATACTATTCTTGGAAATGTGAGGAATCAAGTTATCGTTCACTTCATCCAAGATCATTTGCTTGGCTTTAACCTCCTTTTTTCTGGCTACTAATTTTTGCATATCTGTCGGCAATGGAACTACATGTTCAACAATATCCTAGAGATTGTTTTCCTCCGACAACAATGTAAGCCTAGCTTTCTTGACAAAAAATTTGAGGCTCCATCAAATCTGTCCTCAAATATTAAGATTTGGTGATGAAATCTTCCAAGATCTACACAAACTATCTTGCAAATGTGCTTGGTCGTTCAAACACTTAGTGAAAATAACTCTTGTAAATATTTGGAAACTTCAATTAGAGATTCAACTTTGATGCCATGTTAAATATTCAAACCCTAGGTAAAGAATTTCCTTAATTACTCTCAGAATTTTAATTTTAAATAGGTAAAGTTTGATCACAGAATTAATCACATAATTTATGTAAAATAAACCAGTGGAAACAAAAATAAGTTTCCAAATACACAGACAAACTTTTACGGGCCTTCAAATCGGTTTTTCATTTTCTCAAAACTTACAAGGGCTCGTCAACTAAGGAAAACATGCCCAATGGAAAATAGAAAATTGTAGCAACTCTCCTCTAGTTATTGTACGTACAACGCCTACACTGAGATCATATTGCCCTTTTCTAGGTTAATCTCCTCTTGTGTATGGCCCTATATGATTGCCCCAGAATTCATATGGCAAATATGTGTCCTGGTTGAGTATGACTCCCTTGAGATTTAATGCGCTATCTTCTTTTGCTTTCTTGGCTTGCACACTGAGTGACTCCTCCGTCTCTCTGCGCAATTGAGCTACTGTGTTATTTCCTTTTGTTGCACCACCTTTATAATTTTGAGTCGATGATTAAGTCTACATAAGCTCCATGATAAGCCTATAAGCCCCATGTTAACCCTAAAACCTCTTAGTAAGCCCTAGATATTGAGTTATTCCCTATGTTGTATTGGATTTTGGGATTGGGGAACGTTTGGGATGGGGGTAAAAGAATTTGGGACATCTGGAGAACAACCCCATTTTTTTTCTGAGGATGACAGGGTGGGATGGCAATAATAATAATAATAACTATAAAATTTTAAAATTCACTATATGGATATAAGTAGAATTATAGCATGTTGAAATAAACGTTGAACTAGTTAAATAATAAATACTCAATTGGAAAATTGTCAAAGTCAAATAATTTTAGTAAACAATAAATACTGAACAATGGACATGATAGCAATTAGATCTATTTAAATAATTAAAGCTTAAACTAAAGTCTTATAACATAGTCTAAATTTTAACTATAGAGTTTATCTTCATAAAATTAAATGTTGTAGTGATTAGATTCTAAAGTTGTGAGATTCACAAGCTTGAGCAATTTCAACTTCTTGTTCATGTGAACAAATGCATGACTTCATGCCAGACTGACAGTCACCCAATAGATGACGACATGCTCTCTGGCAATATTTTTCTTAAAAAGGAGGCCACAAATTTTGCACATCCTGCTAAAAAGTAGTAGAGCCCTCGAACTGTGGACTTAGAACTGCAAGTCTGTAACCCTCGAACTCAGAACTTAGAACCCTTGATCTCAAAACTTAGAATAGAGAATAGGGGCTGTAGGAGATACCACACGTATATCACACATAGAATATCTTCCCTTCAAAATTTTCTATTCATTAAATTAAATTCTCAGCATACAAGGGATTCCCAACTTGGCAAATATGTTGCCTACTGAGGAGAAATGCAATTACAGCAAAAAATAGAATTTTTTGGGCACTTGTACAGCTGTATGACCCTCAGAATATCCTATAAGTCACCCAGAAACTTGGTGTTTGCTCAACCTATGCGTGCTGTATGGGTTGTACATCAGATGAACGGTAGCCGTACACTGTTGTACAATTGCCCCGTCACATGTACGACTTTCCAAGACCTTCGCTTGGCGTTGACGGCCTTAAAAACCCACGTACGACCTGCCTCTTGCAGTTGCTTGCTGTTGTCTTTGCAAACCTGTTGTATGGCCTCTGTGTAGAATGACTCTGCTGTAGAATTTCTCTCGTGTAGATTTTGCCCCTTGGACTTCATCTCTAGATGAATGTGCTCCTTCACCTTTGTCGAGATCTCCTTGAATCATTGTCCTTTTTGACTCAAACACTCATTGTTTATTGTTTTCATTGTGTGTCTTTGTTCTTCACCTGCCCTTGTTTTGATAAGCTTGAGTTATTGACTGAATCCATAACACTAATCTCCAAAGCGATTGATGGTTGAGATTGGATCTCTCTGCAATTGAGATCAACGATTAAGATTCATCTAATTCAGTAATTCGTAAACCTTTGCATTTCATTAGATTAAACTCACTTTTTAGGAAAATCACTTCAGTTTAATTATTCTTTTAAAGTGAATTTGCTAAGGTTGAAGGCTTTGGATGACTTCCACACTTCTAGACACTTAGGCCTGTGCGGAAGTGCCTGTCCGATGCTACAATCATCAAAATATGGACCTTGGAGTATCCATAGTTCTAAAATCTAAAAACCTGTCTTCTACTTGGTGACCTATGAAACCAGATTTCGACTTGGACTCGGATCAACTCAGGTTCATTGAACTGCATTTTAAAAAATACATAAAATAATTTAATGAAAAATATATTTAAGATTCCAAACCATGATTCTAAACCATTTGAGACAAAAGATGCAAAGATTGTTCATCTAGATACCATAATACCATGTAATATTGAATATATAAAAGTAGCATCAAGTGCAATACATATTAGCGTCATAAGCCATAATCAACGAGGCTCTAAATAGCCTTTAGAGTCCGAAAGTCATGCTACAAGGTACTGGACCATTGGCCTACTACAAATCACTGATCAACATGATCACTCATCAAACTCATGGCCACAACCAGAAATGGGATCATCCGCAAGAGCTACATAAACATCATCTAGCTCAGTCTTCAAACTCGTCAGACTCCTTAGAGACAACTGCAACCTCTGTAGTATTAGTAGTAACTGTAGTAGTACCAATCATAGCAAAAGAACAAGTTGGCTGATCTGCATGACTAGTGCTTGCATGTGCCATGCTCGGTGCTTATCTTCGTTCGGCTCCTACCCCGACTACTAGATTTAGATTGGGATCAGCCCCTCCCCAATTCCATGGCATCAACTCCAAAATGAGCATCAAACTCTGCTGGCTGTCTTCTCTATCCTCTCAAATCCAAATGTGTGGGATATGTGACCTGCTTGGCTGGTATGTGATGGGACCCTCCAGTTTAGATGAGATTGTACCAGTTTGATATCAAACCGGTACAAGCTGATCCACCGGTCTGTGTTAATCCCTGGCCCTATCCAACCGGCTGGTTTGGCTGGTTCCAGTTCAGACTAGGCCGGTTTTTAAAACCTTGCTCATTTCACAGCCAATTAGCCAGCAATCTTCGAGTATGAAAACATGTTTTACTTAAAATGCCTGGGACAATATTTGCACCTTTCCATTTCTTTTCCTAGACTTAGCAGTTTACGTTGGTTTAAATTCCTTGAATGCGATAACCCATCTGTGATATTTCGATCATTGTTACATATGGTGAAAATGCCAAGATTGATATCCTTAAGATCTTTCATTTCTTGATAAATGTGATTTTGAATTGGCGTGCATACGTACTTCAGGTCCATAATATTTAAAACTTCATGCTAAATATTTTATTTCCTTTCTTTTATAATCAATAAGTGATCACCATGTTAGGATCAAACTTTGTGAATGCAGGGAAATAGCATGGATGAGCTACCTGAACACTTGATTGGTGCTCTGCGTGTATCTCGACTTGAACTTTCTAGTGCAGTGGTGCCATCATTGGAATCCAGTTCATCATAGTCTTTTAGGGGTAAGTGATACTAATTTTCAAGCATTTTTAGATTTCTTTTCTTCCAGGAATAGGATCGGATGATTTGTTTAGCTCAAACTTATGATTATTGTATTGTGTTGTAATGTGTCATTATGTCACGTGATTGACAGAAACAATGGCAGACTAGTGATTTATGGTCTTGTAAATGGAAAAATGAACATATTTGCTCTACCTTGCTGTCCCGATCTACTCTTAAAACATTTAGGCAAATTTACAGAATTGTGTGTGTTTAGGTTCTCTTTGTTTTCTCTAAGTTAATGCCCTGTTTTTATTTAATTTTACATCTCATTTGTTTTCTTTCTGTGTGGAAGTTATGCTTATTCATGTTTTTCATAGTGTCTTAAAATTGACATGTTGATGGTTGAATAGGTGTCTTTGAAATCTTAGAGGCATTGCCATAACGTATGTGGGGAAGTAAGCATATTTTAGAACTTAAAATGAAAAATATTTAACCTATAATCTGGTACAATAGTATGTAAAATTTATTGAAATAGATCAATTAGTACAATTTTTTAAAATTGAAATTCAGTTGTGAATAAACATACAATTTGCCACGCACAATGCCAAAATAACTTCATAAAACTTAAGGTGTAGGGAACTTTAAAATTTCAGCATGCATACCAATTGATGTCATATGATTCTCTGCCTTCTGATTTTCCTAGGTGAAGTCGATAGTTTCTATGCCCTTTTGTTCATGTAAAATAAGTTTTGAATTGTTTTGTTTTTGTAAAATTAATCTTAAAATTAGGTACCTTTTCATGTTTAATTAGACTTGAATTATTTTGTTTTTGTCATGTTATAAAGTTAATATTAAAATAATTGTGGCCCCACAGTAGTGTAGTGTAGCGACAAGCAGTGAGGTGATTGAGATTGTATTAGTAGAGAGACTGGTTGAAAATGCTTGGGTGCATGCATCTGAGGTTGTTGGTGTTGAAAATGTAACTAGTTTCAGTTTTAATTATTTTTGTACTCATTTCAATATGTATCCTATTTAACAAACAAGAGAAGAAAAGAAAAAATTATTATTGTAAATCATGGGCTTCATGCTCTTTATTGATGGTCTTCTAGGTAAAAGCATGTTCTTCGTGTTTCTAGGTTTTGTTGAGTTTAGGATTTATTGTCACGAGTCAAAAGAGTCAACATCATGTTTATAAGACCCTTCTAGGAAAAATGTAATTATAAAAAAAATTATTTTGAGTCTAGAAAGTCTTGGAAACTCCAAAGGTACAAGTCCGCCCTAACAATTACAAGGTGGCCTAAAGGAGAGAATTCGACCCCTCGAAAAGGCTATATAAAGAAGCAGTTCGACCTCATTTAGCACACTCTTGCTCCACAAATTCGATGTCTCAAGAAAGAGTTTGATCTGTAGTTGGGAAGCTCGAAAAGGAAGAGCAAAGGTCTAAGGGAAGAAAGAACGATGAAATATCTTGTTTTTGGGCACTATCTCTCACACATGCAAAGTTCTAGGGTTTTTGGTGCTGCAAAAGGAGGGCGAAGTTGCAGGTCCAAGTTGTAGTAGAACAAAGTGTAGAATCTTGTAGCTGGAAGGGAGAAAACCCTACATTTACCTCGTTGACCTTGGAAGAGCTGTCTTGTTCTAGGTAGGTCTTAAGAGGAGGTTGGATTAGGGTTTCCATACAAGCTGCAAGGCCAAAATTGTAGGATCAAAGTTGCAAGACAAGTAGCAGTATTGAAGTTGGTAGGTCGAAGTTGTAGTTTGAAGGTAGTTGGTGCATAATCAGGGAAAGACTTGTGGAAGGGGCTGACTTGGTACTTGGAGAAGTACTTGGTCTAGGGTTTGGGTCTTTGTGTCTCATTTTGAAGCAGATTCTATAAGAAGAGAGTTTTCCGTGTTTTCCCCTTGAAGGGATTTTTCCCTAGCTAAGAGCCTAATTTATGTGACCTCTATTATTGCTGTTTCATTCTTGATATTTGTTTCAAGAAAAGATCTAATTAAAGAACACAAGAAGAATAACTAAGTTTAGAAGCAAATATTAAGGTTAAGGAAAATAAGAATCAATACGCTGACACTTTGCATTTTCCAACAACTGGAAATACTAGGAGGGGGTTTCCTCAATATTTCACTTCAATTAGTTAATTTAAACTTCACAGAGCATTAAGTATCATTACCATTAGATCAAAACAAAAATAAACAACACCATTCGACAATGCACAACATCAGAGATAGTACATCAAAGATTTATTAGGTGGAAACCCTTCCGGGAGAAAAAGCACCAAATGCTTTTAGTATAGGTGTTTAATGATTACATCAATAGGAAGCTCCAACTTTCAAGATTTTCCAGCAACAACTGGAAGGAGGTTCCAACCCCCTAATTTATCAGCTCCAACTGAAAGGATGCTGCAACACCCTGATTCACCAACTCCAATTGGAAGGATGCTCCAATGCAATGATCTACTTACTACAACTGGAAGGATGCTCCAAATTTATGAACCTTAGGTTCTCATTTTTTATGAAAAGTATGTGAAATTATGAGGTTAGAATCTCTCTCTCTCTCTCTCTATATATATATATATATAAAGTTGCACTCTGGACATGTAAATCGTTACACTGTGAAATGATGCATCTCTGTGTTAAGTCCTTTGGTTTGAGTCCTCTCTGTAGTAAATGGCTAAGACCCTTGTGACATGTCTCTAAGAAGGACCGAAGGTCCGAATCTATTATATGAAGCAATGATAAGCCCAAATGACATTTGACCTCTTTTGGCATTGTTAAAATTGGCAACTAGGGTCAAATTCCATGTGGGTCATCTTATTTATGGCAGCTGATAGTTTTATTGTATCCCTCTCATTGAGAGGTGTAGGATTGATCTAAAGATCATTCGATTCCGATAAGTATTTATGAAGATATGAATTTATTTTGATTATGGACAAATTGTCAAGTTGGCCAGCAACTTATGTAGGCTTAGAAGCCCAACAGTCACGTCTATTCAACCTCTACGTTTTTAGTATAAATAGAAGAGGACTTGAAGTCATTTGGGACACTAACTCTTCACGTGATCTCCTCCTCTCCACGTCTTTGGGTTTTGGTGAAGGAGAGACACCAAGAGTATACGCTGGCCTACAGATGATGCCCTAAAGGCAGTGAAGGTGAAGGCCTTATACGCAGCCCTAAATTACAGTCATGGAGGAGACATCAAGACGCAGTTGAAGGGAGAAGATCCTAGCCGCAGTTGAGGGAGATCTTGCCATACCCTAGCCGCAGTAAAGGAAAGATTCTAGACATAGATTGAATGCCGTAATCCGCTGTCTTAGAAGGCTTCCATAAGCAGTCCTAAAGGAGAGTAAGATGCAGTCATCTGAAGGCTCTCATATGCAGTCCTAAAGGAGAGACTTAGCCACATTTATGGGTGCCCTAGCTGCAGCATTTAAGGGTGTCCTAGGCCACAGTCAACAAGGGTTTTTATGCAGCAAAGGAGGCATGTATACACAGTAAAGGAAGAGGCCTTATCCGCAGCAAAGGAAGGGCTGATCAGCAGCCCTATATGCAGTAATAAGGAGGCCCTGATACGCTGGTAAGAAGGAGAACAAATCTGCTGTTCAAGCCGCAGTCCAACTGTGATTCTGTTGTGCCCTAGCCGCAGTAGAAGGAACCATAATACAACAAGGTTAAGGGACTGTTTGAGCATCCCTGTTACAACTGTGTGAGGGTGGTTTCTTCTTGTTAGAAGGCTGAGTTAAAAGGAGCAGTGGAACAAACCTGTTGGGGTATCATTGGAAGAACAAGTATAACGTTTATGCTGCTACAGGAAAACTGTGTGTTAGGCCGCAGGCCATAACACCACAATCAAGCATTTCGTATAGGTATTTGAGGGCTCAGATTATTAGCATAATATATGGAGCTGTCATGTATAATACTATTGAGATCTCAAGCTATTAGAGGGCTGTATGATGCTGCTGTAACATGAGATGGACAAAGCTATTGTCATGGGTTAGTATTACTATGTTGAGGATAAGTCAGATAACAAGGATGCAGCATGATGATGGTTGCGGCATGATGGGGGCAGCAAAGTGATAATGGATGCTGTATGATGAAGTCATTGAGTGCAGATCAGCCTCAATAATTGGAGCAGCTCAATGACAGGAGCAGCAACATGGAGTGCATAGCATGGTCATGATAAGTGCAGCATGGTGCAGCAAGTGGACGAGATGCAGCACTGTGAATGGTGAAGGAGTCACCTTGGAGAATCAGTGGAAGCAACATGTCTTCAACTGATCTCATG
Source organism: Pinus taeda (assembly GCA_000404065.3). Lineage (NCBI taxonomy): Eukaryota > Viridiplantae > Streptophyta > Pinopsida > Pinales > Pinaceae > Pinus > Pinus taeda. The sequence continues at coordinate 494,498 of APFE030128540.1, read as the reverse complement.
TAGATATAGAAAGTCAAAATGTTGACTTCTGTTGTAAATGTACTATCTCTCTCTCTTTCTCTGCTGAACTATTGAAGAACATAAAAGAAGAATTGATCAAGGGTTTCCCCATATTGGGGTTTGTCCCTGGCTGGCGCCACATCTTGTGTCCTCTTGTCTTGGCTTGTCTTCTGCGATTTATGTTTATGTTCTATTTGCAGTTTACTTTAATGCTGATGTGATTGCTAACTGTGAAAATTGATATTAAATTGCTCTAAGCGTAGAACATACCTAAAATTAACAGGCACTCATGCGGGTTACCTGTGGCATCATGTGGCATTCATTGAATTGTGATTGAGGAAGGAATTTGTGGAACAAAGGCTCCTATAGTCTTGTAAATAAGTGCAGTTGTGAGGCTATAGTTCATGCAAGCCATGCAAGTGTCTCTGTGGCACTATGCTTCTATGGATGCGAGCTTCTTTGAATCACATTGTGGACCTAAGGAAATATGAACCTAATCAAAGCATGTAATTGATCCAAGTTCTGTTGTGGTTGTCATGATCCCTATGAATGAAAGTCTAGGATCATTCTATAGGTCTAAGGCAATCAAAATTCTCGTCAAATCCTATGAGGATCCTAGTTATAGTGATACCATCCTACAAATGCTAGTAAGAATATTTGTATTGATATAATGACATCATGATCCAAGTTTTGTAATCCAAACTTTTTTGGTTGAGCCCTAATGAAGAATGTCTTGGCTGCTCAATGTAAATGCTAATGTCAAGGGAAGAATCTTGATGAAGATCGAGGAGAAGATTCCGAGTTTTATTATCCCTCTCTAATTCACATTTTTGTATGGCACCCAAACTAAAATAATCACTGGGGCGAAGACCTTTTTCTGTGCACTAGTGATAAGGATGTAATGCATCAGAAGTTTTTGGATAACAATCTGTAGATATTGTTAATTTTTCTTAGGGCTAGATTGTTCTTTGTTGTTGACAATTGCATTTTAATCTTTTCAACATTTTCATATCGCGTTCACCCCATAACATCTGAACGTCATTAGCAATTAAGTAGAAGGAACAATATCAACATTGCAGCGGAACATAAAGGAACAACAAAAGAAAAGCATGCACAAAAGGGACATTGGGATTTTTGGTCATAGACTAGGGCAAAACCCCACAGTGGGGAAAACCCATGCAAATTCTTCTTCTATTAGTTATTCATCAATTGTTCAATTGAGATACAAAGTACATCCATAGAGAGATACATCATTACATTAGGCCTCCAAGGGCCAAACCAAGTCAGTTCACAACATTCGTTTGTGAACTGAATGGGATAAGTCCAAGAAAGCTGCAATTATATCATTGTCATATGCAATGTCACATCTTTTATCCATCATGGTCACCACCTTATAGATCACAGTCATCATATTGTCAAAAGAAGATCATAATCGTATCACATGAATCGTGCCCTTTTATTACAGAAGGATATAGAAGCAATGTCATATCATGAGTATAGAAGTCATGTCCCACAGGGATGCCATATATAGAAGCAAAGCCATACATCTAAAGTGTTTGACATTCGATGCTATTGTGAGTTTGTTATGCGAGCCAATATATGAAGCTATACGAATCATATATTGTCTGCCATACGAGCCATGGGAGGTCTGACATAAGAGCCATGGAATGTCTTCCATACATGCCCTTTTATTACAGAAGGATATAGAAGCAATGTCATATCATGAGTATAGAAGTCATGTCCCACAGGGATGCCATAGATAGAAGCAAAGCCATACATCTAAAGTGTTTGACATTTGATGCTATTGTGAGTTTGTTATGCGAGCCAATATATGAAGCTATACGAATCATATATTGTCTGCCATACGAGCCATGGAAGGTCTGACATAAGAGCCATGGAATGTCTTCCATAGAACCCATGTATTGTCTACCATACGAGCCTTGGAAGCTATTCAATACAAGCTATATATTGTCTGCCATATGAGCCATGGAAGGTCTGCCATACGAGCCATGGAATGTATGCCATAGAAGCCATGTAATGTCTGCCATACAAGCCATGGAAGGTTTGCGATACGATCCATGGAATGTCTGCCATTGAAGCCATGTATTGTCTACCATACAAGCCATGGAAGGTCTGCCATACGAGCCATGGAATGTCCGCCATAGAAGCCATGTATTGTCTGCAATATGAGCCATGGAAGGTATGCCATATGAGCCATGGAATTTTTTCCATATGATCGTTGGAAGATTTGCCATACGAGCTATGCATTGTTTTCCATATGAGCCATGGAATGTCTGCGATAGAAGCCATGTACTATTTTCCATACGAGCCATGGAAGGTCTACCATATGAGTTGGTGTATTGTCTGGCATACGACGCATGGAAGGTTTATCGTACAAGCCATGGCATGTATGCCATGCGAGCCATGGAATGTCTGCCATAGAAGCCATGTATTTTCTGCCATTCGAGCCATGGAAGGTTTGCCATACGAGCCATGGAATGTCTGCTATAGAAGCCATGTATTGTTTGCCATATGAGTTGTGTCTATATGTATTGTGTGCTATACGAGCCGTGGAAGGTCTGCCATACGAGCCATGGAATGTCTGCCATAGAAGCCATGGAATGTTTGCCATAGAAGCCATGTACTGTTTGCCATACGATCCATGGAATGTTTTCCATACGAGCTATGTATTGTTTGCCATATGGGCCTTGTAAGGTCTACCATACGAGCCATGGAAGGTCTGCCATAGGAGCTGTGGAATGTCTGCCATAGAAGCCATGTATTGTCTAACATACGAGCCATGGAAGGTCTGCCATACAAGCCATGGAAGGTTTGCCATAGAATCCATGTATTGTCTGCTATATTAGCCATGGAAGGACTGCCATATGAGCTATGTATTGTTTGCCATACGAGCCATGGAAGGTTTGCCATATGAGCCATGGAATGTCTGCCATAGAAGCCATGGAATGTCTTCCATATGAGCCATGGAATGTCTGCATAGAAGCCATGGAATGTTTGCCATACGATCCAAGGAATGTTGTCCATACGAGCTATGTATTGTTTGCCGTATGGGCCTTGTAAGGTCTACCATACGAGCTATGTATGTCTGCCATATGAGCCATGGAAGGTCTGCCATACGAGCTGTGGAATGTCCGCCATAGAAGCCATGTACTGTCTAACATACGAGCCATGGAAGGTGTGCCATACAAGCCATGGAAGGTCTGCCATAGAAGCCATGTAATGTTTGCTAACGAGCCATGGAAGGACTGCCATATGAGCTATTTATTGTTTTACATATGAGCCATGGAAGGTTTGCCATATGAGCCATGGAATGTTTGCCATAGAAGCCATGGAATGTCTTCCAGATGAGCCATGGAATGTCTTCCATATGAGCCATGGAATGTCTACATAGAAGCCATGGAATGTCTGCCATAGAAGCCATGGAATGTCTTCCATATGAGCCATGGAAGGTCTGCCATACAAGCTATGTATTGTATGCCATACAAGCCTTGGAAGGTCTGCCATACGAGCTATGTATTGTTTGCCATACAAGCCATGGAAGGTCTGCCATACGAGCCATGGAATGTCTGCCATAAAAGCCATGTACTGCTTACCATACGAGCCATGGAAGGTCTGCCATACGAGCCATGGAATGTCTGCCGTACGAGCCGTGAAAGGTTTGCCATAGAAGCCATGCACTCTTTGCCATACGAGCCGTGAAAGGTTTGCCATTCGAGCCATGGAATGTCTGCTATAGAAGCCATGTATTGTCTGCCATACGAGCCATGGAAGGTCTGCCATATGAGCTATGTATTGTCTGCCATACAAGCCATGGAAGATATGTCATACGAGCCATGGAATGTCTGCCATAGAAGCCATGTATTGCCTTCCATATGAGCCATGAAAGGTCTTCCATATGAGCTACATAATGTTTGCCATACAAGCCATGGAGGGTTTGCCATACGAGCCATGGAATGTCTGCCATAGAAGCCATGTCCTGTCTGCATATTACGAGCCATGATTTCTGTAACAAGTGCGAGCCTTATATATATCGAGTTAATGATTCATAGATAGTGCAAGTCCATGAGCGAAACTGTGCTATCTCTGGAATGTGAGATATCAAAATTGATTATGCGAGCTATTATGTGTGAGGCATACCCATTATAATAAACCATATTGAATCATTAAGCGAGCCTCCATAAAGATTACCGCAGATATGTGTAGAACCGAATTCCATATTTTGGAGAGAAGTATCGATCTCCTTTTATAGGCTTCTTCAAGAAGGATTGGTCCAATAAAAGTCAAGCCAACTAGTCATATTTGGAGGGAAATTTGAATTCAAATTTTCTTGTAAAATATATTTTCTTTGACCATATTAATTTAATAATTCTTTTGACCAAATTTGAATCTGCTTGGGGTATAATGGACTTTCCATTTGGGCTGTAGGGTTTCCAAAGGGAAATTCATCTTGAAGCTACCCAATTTTCAACATATATAAGAAGGATGCCATCACAAAAGGACAATCTGATTAATCTGGACGCTAAGAAGTCAACTAATATCGGAAATTTTGCATTTTTGAAGTGAAGTTCGAAATGTTTGAGTCAATTTTTGTATGTTTGTTCAAAATTGTTGATTAGTGTCAAGCTCTTGAGAAGTTGTATTAAAGTGAAGCTTGTCACAAAACTCTGTATGTTTAACAACCACAACATGTTGTGAAAGACATTGTCATATACCTTATGAGTCAACAATGATAGGTGGCTCCATATCTCAAATTTCAATTCTGCAAGGTTTTGAAATTTATTGATCTAGGGTTGGGAGCTCTTTGAGGACCCATATCTCTTGGTAAACAACTTAGAGATTGCACAAATATTTGAGCATAAACTTCAGGGCTGAATGATGGAATCTATTGATCAGATGTTACTAATACCATGATAAAGGAGTCTCTTGATTATGTAAACTCCCCTTCAAAGCTTGAAAGTTTGCTGAGGATTTGAGACTTAATTGCATTAACTAAGGTTTGAAATTTTGGATGTTTGACCAATTTGTTGAAATGATTTGGGTTTGTAAAACCGTAGTAAGTGTCTGGTCAAGAAATTCTTAGGGTTTGTAAAGCCCTAGGTTTTCCAATGTCAAGAATAAGCGTTACTCATCTAGGGTTTGTAAGCCCTAGATTAAACGTAGAAAGATCATTAGGGTTTGGAGATAAAACCCTAGCGAATCAATTGATAACCCTATCTAAGGTTGGCGATAAAAGTTTAATGGATTAATTGCTTCCGCTTAAGAAGAATCCCTAGCTCCTAAAAGATTTGACATCTTAATAAGGTTGATTTGTAGATTGGATGCAAGAAGGCTAAACGATTAAGAGGGAGTCGACATGTTCTCAAAAGATAAATATATTGTATTTCTCCATTTCTTTTAAATCGTTACTGATGATGTGGACTCCTTAATTATGATGTGGACTCCTCGATGATGATGTGGATGAGATCAACTCCTTGATGATGATGTGGACTCCTTGATCGTGATGTGGACGAGGTCAACTCCTTGATGATGATGTGGACTCCTTGATGATGATGTAGACGAGGTCAATGCCTTGATGATGATGTGGACTCTTGATGATGTTTTGAGGAGGCCAACTCCTTGATGATGTGGATTCGCTGTTGATGATATGAGCAAAGTTAACTCCTTGATGACGTCGACAAAGTTGACTGGATCTAAAAAGGTTAAGATTAAGAAGGAACTAGCACACGCTTAAGAGATAAGCAATTTCTTGATTGTTTCTATTATTGATTCATTTTGAGTCTCTTATCTTTGTATGTCCTTCTTGGTTGTAGTTGTTCTTCCATGACCTCTTGGTGAGGATTGCAGGGACGTGATGAATTATGTCAAGGTTGTGGCAATGAAAGTGACAAGAAAACTCGTGATTGGATGGGATTTGGATTCCAATGGAGGAGACAAAATCAACCTAATTGAAGCATGTTTTAATCCATGATAAGATGGCTTGAAGTCTTGAAGATTAATGTTGATCCAAATTTGTTGAAGAAGACCCTGTGACTTTTATGCTATGTGTAGATGATATGTTTTTGACAAGGAATGAGGTCCTCTTCGTCCAATGTAAGAAGGAGTTGAGTGAAGAAATGTAAGATTGAAAGTATGAAACGAGCCTGGTGAAATCCTTGTTGAGGTTGACAGTCCATGGACACTTGCTTGAGGAAAATTTGAAAATGCTACGAGACTTTGTTGTTGATTTGATGAAACCCTCTGACTGGCTCGTTGAACTCTCTGATGCATGGAATTGTTGACTCTATCTGGACTGAATGTATTTTGGGTATTGTATTGGTTTTGAATGACATAGATGGTCTTGCTACATGTAACACGATTGGAGCTGGAAATGTAGCTAACTTATGAAGCATGTTGTTGATATATGCTTTTGTGAGAAGCCACTTGTCTGTTGGATCTGACCATGGTTGATGATGTTTGCTTCTGTGAGAAGCCCTAGTTGAAGATGAATGAACAACCAAATGTTATTGTTCGTTGAATTTTTTGATGAAGTATTGAAATCCACCATGACTATTTTTCTGTTGTTGAGTAGGTTGCTGATGTTTATGTAATTAAAATGGTTGGGAATCCCTTTGGAGAGGGAGCATTGATTATATAGAATCACAAATCTTCCTTAGGCTGTGGGCCATGAGACTAGTGAGTTTGGTCGGGGAGCTTAGTTCTGTGGCACTGAGTTTGTAATCTCTCCCTTAGGTTGTGTGCCAGGAGACTTATGGATTGGTCAGGGAGATTGATCTCAAGTTCTAGCCCTTAGGTTGTGGGCTTGTTACCCACACATGTGGGTAGTATATATGGGAGAAATATTTTCTCCTTAATGGTCCTCAGCCGGCAGTGAGTAGCCCCTTGTAGCCTCCCCATATAGCTCGATGTGCCATTTTCTCCGCCACTTGAGCCAACCTTGTTGTCCCTCGCCCATCTGTTATGAATGTATTTTTGAAGGTGGGCCTTCCGATCCCAAAGGTATGGCTTTTCATTGGAATAGTTAAGTAATTTTTGTGACTTGTCATGAGCACTTTGGGGCATGAATCGGTGGGGGGATTTGGTGGAAAGAGTGGGTTAGGTTTGTATTCCTATCTTTATTTCCTGATTTCATGGTTACCCCTGTATCCTAGTCCCATGGGATCTCCTTTACTGGCCATTAGGTTTAGGGTTGGCATTACATGGGAAGTCTCGATTTTGGTTGTGTGGTCCTGCTTTCGGACAACACCTACATTACTCTCTTTCCACTCATTTGAGTCCCATTCATCTCTTTTCCAGTCCGTGTCCACATAGGGTTAGCCCCGGCACCCTCGCCCTTGTCCACACCTTGGGTCGGGTGTGGAACAATGCCCAGAGGTTGATGCAGCTAAAAAGAAAAAAAAAAGCATAATTTGGCCACTCTCAACAGGAAGTGTACCACAAAATGCAAAAGATGGCTGAGACATGCATTGCCAAACTTGAGCTCGACCCCATTATCTATGGCCATCACCTTGGTTCCTATGGGCCCTAGATGAGCTCCCCCTACATCATTAAGGAACCCATGATTGTCCCAACCCCTGGTGGGCGATGATCTGCCCCACCTAAAGGGGGTATCCACTGCTACATATTACACATCATGCTCTCCATCCCCTGGAACCTTGAGCAGTTATGAAGAAAAATCAAACAAAGGTAAAAGGTATATGGAGAGGGGTGAACAAACAAAGGGTAGAGTAACTCATGTACCACGATTTGCTCCCTCCTACATTCATATACCCAAGTGTGGGCTTACCTTATCATAGCTACCCAATGCACCTTGACATGTGGTCTGGATGATTCCCCTGACCCCACTCCATTCCATTATTATATCATTTTCCACCTACCTCTTAAAGGATGTATCTTGGACATGCCACCCCCTTTAGAGTTTTAGACCACCTAACAGGGTCCTTAGTTGACCCCCTTTTGAGATTGGAAACACTTGTACTTGCCAAAGCCCACTATGGAAGGGCATGCCACCACGAAGTGCCCCACTGATCCCATAACTTGTAAGCATTATTACTTGATAATCCTAATGTTTTGTTGTATTGGTGGGCAAGGGGACCCATTGGATCTTATGTAGCATTGCAGGTGGGTCTTCATTTAGGGCTTGGTTTCCCTATACGGGGTTCTAGCCCTCTAGAGGGCGACATTGGCACTTGTAGGGTGAACGTTGAGAGCCATGGGCCTCCACCATAGCAGATATTGCTACATGGATCCCCAACAACATTCATTGATTGTTTGTGTTCCACCTTTTGGATGAGGATGATGCACTTGGTCCACCATGCCCAACCGATTCCACAGTTGCACCATACACTTGGCAGATGTTCCAGGATGCCCCCCGCTACAAAGGGAGGGAACAACATTAATTTATTGTTTGTGTTTCACCTTTTGGATGAGGATGTGCACTTGGTACACCATGCCCAACTGATTCCACAGTTGCACCATACACTTGACAGATGTTCCAGGATGCCCCCCACTACAGAGGGAGGGCCTATGTCACTACTCCATCCCTCACAGATGTTCTATAGGCATATTTGATCCATTTGGAGAACCATGAAAATGCCCCACACCCAATTGGGAGCACCATAGGTTCTTGATTGGATAACAAGGGGCCAACCCCTTGTCCACTATGTTTGGAGTACATTTCTTCATTATGGCACCCCTTGGACTTCATCAGGCCTCCTCAAAGGGCCATCGACTCACTTTGTTGATCATTCGACCCTCTTGAGAGACTTATCTCTACATTATTGAGCTATTTGGTGGGCTTGTGACCAACATCAGTCAGAGAGCACAATGTTGTTGAGACCAATGACTGATAGACACCATCATCATTGTTGTAAGTCAAGGCATTGCTATGTAATAATGTTGGTTGGTATGATGTAAAGAGATGGCTTACCAATTCGACTCTTCCTATGGGAATTCTTCACATTGAGAATGTCCAAGCACCTTGTATGGATTATGAATACCTCCCTAGTTAAGAGGGAGTGTTGAAATATGTAAGTAGGTTGGTCTTCATAATGACATGTAATCGTGATTTTATGTATTTAATGTAAAGAGAAAAATAAATTTATTATTGTTGTTCTTGAGGCATGGGTTTCATGCTCAAGGGAAATTTATTGTTAGGTTAAGCACCCATTGAGTGCTTCTAGGGATTGTTATTTAGTCTACAAGTCAATTGAGTCATTGCCATGTATTGAAGGCCCATTTGGGCATGTTACATATTTTAAAGAAAAAATTATTTGAGTCAAAATAGAGTAAAAGGCCCTCCAAGGCCTTGTCATGGTGCAAAGATCAAGTTTGCCTAAAAGGAGCAATTTGACCTAGTAGAAGATCTAAATATATAAGGGAGACTTCGACCTCATTTAGGGCAGTCATTCAACACATTCAAGTTTGATCAAGAAAGAGAATAGAGTGCGAAGAAGAGGAAGACATGAAGGAGAAAAGGAAGTTGAGCTTATGGGTTTGTTTTTGGGCTATCTTTCTCACGCGTGCGAAGTGGATTAGGGTATCTTTCTGTAGTAGCAAGTACCGAATTGCAATCATCATCAAGGGCCGAGTTTTGGGTCAAGAAAGGTCTCATTTGCAAGTTGAAGTATCAAGGAAGGGAAGTCAAGCGAAGGAGAAAGGAATCAAATTCATCCATTTTGTAGCCAAACGTGAAAACTGTTGAAGGAAATGTAACTAGGCTAGGTCTTCATAAATGTAATTTTGATATTTGTACTTATTCAAGAAAAAGAGATTATTTTCGTATTATTTTTCAATGAGTTTCTTGCTCATTGAAAAGTGGTCAAGCACATTTTGAAGTGCTTCTAGAGAGTCAAAGTCAAAATATAATTATGATAAGACCTTTTGAAGGCATGTTACATCATGTATGGCATCATACAAGGTCATGGGAACACCTCCAAGCATAGTCAAATCCTCTCCTAGCTCAACGAAGTCTCCAAGTAGCAAAATGATGGATAAAAGATAGATTTTAGTGTAACTGTCATGTCGGCCTAGGGGATAGTCAAGTCGGCCTAAAGAGGAGGGACAAACTTATTCAAGAAAAAGAGATTATTTTCGTATTATTTGTCAATGAGTTTCTTGCTCATTGAAAATTGGTCAAGCACATTTTGAAGTGCTTCTAGAGAGTCAAAGTCAAAATATAACTATGATAAGACCTTTTGAGGTCATGTTACATCATGTATGGCATCATACAAGGTCTTGGGAACACCTCCAAGCATAGTCAAATCCTCTCCTAGCATCAACGAAGTCTCCAAGTAGCAAAACGATGGATAAAAGATATATTTTAGTGTAACTGTCATGTCGGCCTAGAGGACAGTCAAGTCGGCCTAAAGAGGAGGGACAAACCTCTATTTATAGAGGTTGTCCACTCCTCATACAAGGCACAATCAATCTATGAAATACGCAAGCAAAGAAAGAAGACTAGAAGGATGCAAAGCCAAGGAAACAGGTCTACAAGAGCAACGAGATAAGGAGACAGAACAATGAAGGTGAAAAGACAATTTTCTAGGGTTCACACAATCACACGTGCGAAGGAATGAAGGTCTGCATGCGGTTACTACAACAGGAAATCACAGTGGCAAAATATCTCTGTTCTGGGATAACATACAAGGCTTATAAAGCCTCCCCATCCAACAAAGAAAGAAGGAAAGACCAGCGAGGAAAAAGATATTGTTTTAGGGTTTCTGTCCACACGTGCAACAAGTGAACTTTTGCAGATTTGAAAGCAGGTGAAGGCAGCACAGTTAGAGGCCTCATTCTGATATGTGACTAAGTATACAAGGTCTCATAAGGACATCAAAGAAGGTTCTCTTTATAGCAAAGCAAAGTAGCCATAATATTCTAGGGTTCTCCTAAGGAGAAATGAAGCCTAAGCAATAGAGGAAGGATAAAGTGTTGAGGAGCAGAATGCCGGAAGACAGAGGACCATGTGCCAGAATTTATAGTGCAGAAAGAGGAGGGATTTGACCTGTGCTTGGAGGATCCTATAGTCGAGGGTCTAGGGTTTGGCAGTTGTTCAAATAAGAAGTTTCAATAAGAGAAAACATACAAAGGGTTTTCCTCTCAAGAGTGGAGAGGTTTTGTCCCTGGTAGAGAACCAAACTTTGTGTTCTTGTTATTTTGTTTTGGTAGCAATTTGATGAAGTACACACATATGCACTAATAGGAAGAAGAAGTAGCATAAGCTAAAGAAGAATAGTAAAAAGACTCCACAAATTGTTATCAAGTAATGAAGAATCATCACAACACTACTTTGCCCTAGATTCTTCAACAAAAACTAGGGTCTTTGCAGAAGAATCTGCTGGGAGGTTGAAGTTGCAAAAGAATTTTCTAAGAGGTCGAAATTATAGAAGAAGTTGCTGGAAGCACATCAAAGAAAGGTCTGATTTGGTCTTGGTCAAGGGCTGTAGGTATTGGATTTCGTCAATTGGAGTTCTATAAGAAGAGAAGAATTCTGGTGGGTTTCCTCTCCATTGGAGAGGTTTTGGCCCTGGTTGATCACTTACATTGTGTTTTGTCGTCTCATTGTTCTTTCTGATTTGGTAGTTGTTTGATGATAGAGAACACTAATAATAATAGAGGAAAGAAGAAGTAATGAAGTAAAGTAAAATTACATCACATGTAGTTATCAAGTGTAAGAGAAATCACATACACTTGCTGCCTCTAGATTTCTCAACAACTAACTCCTTGTGGAACCAATAGACAAATGTGGATCCGAATGGGAAATATATGAAAAGGAGTTATAATGAGTGGAGGGGAGTGATGTATGTGATGTTGGGAAGTTGGACCACGCAACCAAAATCGGCATTTCCAATGTAATGCCACTCTTAAAACTAGTAGGCAATAGAGGAGATCCCACGAGACTAGGATACCAGCTTAACCACCAAGTTGGACGAGGGGAGAAGAGTACACCATTGTTTTCGCCAAATTCCCCCACTAATCCATGCCCAAAAGTGTCCATGATAAGTAAGCAAAAATACCAATTATAGTGAAAACCATACCCTTGGGGTTGGAAGGCCCATCTTCAAATATACAATCATGATTGATGGGCGAGGGTGCATAATGGCTGGCTTAGGTGGCAGAGATAGTGGCACATTGAACTTGGAACATATAGAATATTGTTGAGGTGAATACTTCCATCAGACTCGAGCTCCAACGAAGTAGATCCAACCCCTTTCATTAGATAGGGTTTGAAGTTGATTGCATTCTCCTGTCATATGTATGGAGGCACCACTGTCAATAACCCATACATTCTAGTCCTTGAAAGTGCCAGATAAAGTGGAGAACAAACTTCCATCTATTACTTCCTTCGCAATCTTGGAGATGATCTTCAATATGAAATCCTTGATAGATGTAGCGAGATTCCCCAAAGACTTGAAACCCTTCCTCATAACGCTTGCCATAGTGCCAACTAAGATGTGATCTTCAGTCTCTTTCTTGCACCTTAGCTCTGATACCATGTTGGAAAATCTAGAGACTGGTAGATTATAAATGATTTTCCTTATCTTGATAATTACTTGTGATGTTAGTTGGCCTTTAATTAAATCTTTAGTTTTGTTCATCAAGCAATTACCAAAAAAAATGAAGATCACAAAGATACAAAGTACACAGGATATAGGCTACAAGCGCAAAACCCCTCCAAGGGGACAAAATGCTTATCTTCTTCATTAGAATCTGCCTACGAATAGACTTCCAAGACCCAAAAACCAAAGAAACAACCCTACAAGGCACCAAGTTAGCCCCCAACAAGATCTTCTCCAAGGCAACTTCCAAACTTCGACCTACTACAACTTCGCCCCAAAATTTCGGCCCCTTACAACTGTAGCTTCATAGAAACCCTAGCTTCGCACGAGAGAGAGAGAGAGAGAGAGAGAGAGAGAGAGAGAGAGAGAGAGAGATTTATCCCAAGAAACTTCGCTTGTTTCTTCCTTTCTTTGTCCTTATTTGCTTTTCTCTTCCTTTGCAATTGCAGATCAAACTTGAGTGTGTCCAAATGAGGTCGAGCTCCTTTGTATTTATAACCTCCTTGAGTGGTCGAATAACCCTTCTTTAGGCCGACTTGATCTGCGCCTTTGGCCGACTTGGTCTTGGGCTTATAAGTGGCTTTTTCTTGACAAAATAATTTTTTTCTTTATTACAATGAGTCCAAATGCGACTATGACACATGACCAATATTATTCTTTATCTTAGAAAGACCTAGAAAACCTAAAAGCACGAATAACATGCTTTTGACTCAAACTTGAGTATGAAACCCATACTCCAAAAATAAAATATAATTTTTCTTTCTTTCTTTATAAAAGATATACAATGTCATGATTACAATTAGGTCATTATGAAGACCGAACCTAGTTACAATTTCTAATAGGTTCCACATTCTTTGGAGCAATTTCATCTTCTTCATCAAAATCTAAGTGTGAGCCCTTGGATTTCCAAAATGCAACATCCTCATCAAATATAACATCCTTGCAAGTCTCAATATATCATTGCCCGGGAATATAGACCCTAAAAGCTTTTGAATACTTGTTGTATCCAACAAAAGTACCCCTCTTCCCAGATGGTTCCAACTTTGTCTTTTTCTCTTTGGGTACAGGAACAAAAACTGGACAACCAAAGATTCTTAAATGTTCAACATTTGGTCTCTTACCTATAAAGACTTCTTCGGGAGTTTTATAATCCAAGACTCGATGTGGGCATCTGTTTTGAACGTAGACAACAGTCCTTGCACCTTCACCCCAAAGAAACATTGGCAATTCTTGATCATGAAACATTGCTTTGACAACTTCCATTATAGTTCTATTCTTTCTTTCTGCAGTTCCATTTTGTTCGGGGTAGTAGGGAGCTATCAGCTCCCTCTTAATTCCGGCATTCCTGCAGAAATCAGTTAATTCATTTGATACATACTCCCCACCATTGTTGGACCTTAGAGTCTTGATTCTTCTTCCTGTAGCATTTTCAACCCGTGCTTTGAATTCACGAAACTTTTCAAACACTTGATCCTTGGTCTTGGAAGATAAATCCAAGTCTTGCGAGAATAATCATCATAAAAGATACATAGAATAAGCATACACCCAAGGTTTAGTTAGGGATGGGCCCACAAACATCATAGTGTATAAGATCCAATATTCCATTGGATCTACTATCACTGCTAGTGCATGTTCCTTTAACATTTTTCCCAAGGGCACATCCTTTGCATACTCCATCATGATCTGTCTTAAGTTTAGGTACACCTTTAACAAAATCTTTCAATATTCCCAAAGCTTTGTAGTGCATATGAGTGTACCTTGTATGCCAAATCTCACTAAGTTCTGTAGTGTTGTGAAAGAGAGCTTGGAATGAACGACCAAGGAGACGATATGGTCCTCCAATTTGTACCCCAAAAATTTTAACAGATTCAAAAGATGAATTTTTCTTCCATACTAGGATTTGTCCATCAACAAAAGCAACTCTATACCCTTTGTCTTCAAGAGAAGATATGGACAACAAATTCTTCTTTAAACCAGGAACATATAAAATATTGTTAATGGATACATTACCTCTGGATTCCAATTGGAAAGATGATGTAGCAATGCCCTTGACTTCATATTTGCCAGTCGCGAAGCTTGATCTTTTGAGAAAACTTCTTTTCAATTTATTCAGATAGATAAACACAATTTCCAGTCATGTGCCTAGAGGTACCACTATCCACAAGTCAAATTTCATCGCGATTTTCAATAGAACCTGTAAGAGCAGAAATAAATGAGTGTTTAGATTCAGAATCACTTCTCCTATGCCTTCTCTTTGAAGATGGCTCATTTTGATCAGCAGCAGATGCATGATGTCTGCTTCTTGTTTTATGATCATCATCTTTTTCATTGTCATCTCTTCGATTCCTTTGAGGACATTGAGCTTGATAATGACCATAGGCTTGGCAATGACAGCATTGAACATTTGTTAAATCATTTCCGTCTCTTCTATCTTTGTTGTCTCTTCTATCTCTTCTACTTGGAGAGGGAGGAGGAAGCTTTCTGAGAGGTAGAGTCCTTCCTTGAAGCAGATCTTGGTCCTTGTCTTTCACCAACACTTCTTTGGAATTTACCAAAATTTGGTTTCTTCTTCTTGTTACCCTTAGCATGATCTGCAAATGCTTCTATACTTGGTTCTTCAATGTCTCCTCTAGAATAGAGTCTTGACTCTTCTTGAGTGCATGCTGCCCATAACTTGTCAAAGGTTGGAGCACTCTCTCTTGCACTAATGCCTGAAGTAAATGAGTCCCAAGATCTAGGGAGACTGCCCAAAGCAACAGCCAGCAATTCCTTATCAGATACTTCTTCGTCAATGACTTTGCGTTGGTCTCTAATTTGAGATATATTGAAAAAATATGATGCCACTGTGTCATTCTTTGTCATCTTCATGTTACAAAGTTGTCCCCTCAAATTGATGGATTGATTCGCATTATTGATGGTATATAATCCAACGATGGCATCATACATAGCTTTAGCATTCTTATGTTCAGCAATATAGGGAATCAAATAATCCCTAACATAATCCAATAAAATGCTTCTAGCTAAAGTATGATCTTCATGAAACTTCTTCTTTCCTGCTTGATCAGATGGTTCAGCGACTTTGTTCCTTTCAAGAAAGATCTCAACTCTTTCCTTCTATGCCCTGTAGTTAGTGGCTCCTTCAAGCTTGCTTTCGGTTTTCATAAATGAAGAATTCATGGTGAAAATATAGGACAGATCCCAAAAACATTTCAAATGCTCTTCAAGATGCTTTTCAAGTGTTCTTCAAGTGCTCTTAAGCTGATCTCTCAGCGCTTTTCCTTCACCAAATCTCTGATACCATGTTGAAATTTTAATGATGCAATGACTAAAATAGTTCACAATTGATAACTACTTCTATTGATGCAAATTGTTCCTTCTTTACACTTCAGTCAACAAGTAGCTATACATGAAAAGCTTCAGCCAGTAATACTTTAACAAGAGCAGTAAATAGAGATCACAGTAGACAATGAACAATAGACAATAAGCAAGAGACAAGAGACACCAAGATTAGGCTCACAGCCAGGGAAAAACCCACAAGGGGAAAACCCAAAAATTCTCTCCTCATGAGAGAGGGATTCTGTCCATCAATAGTACATCTGAATGTTTCAACAAATCCAAAATAATCAACAATGAGAAACCCAATCAAAGTCTTCACAAAGAAAGAGAGAGATTCCACTTCTGTCCAATGAGAGGGTCTGCACAAGGAGGCCAAAATGCAGGCCTGTAATCACTGTGAAAGTAGGCCAAAGTCCTCACTGTAGTTACCACAAAAGTCTGCCAACGAACTGTCAAGAATTCAGCCCTAAAATCCTCGTTCAATCTTCAGGAGTATGTCATTTAAAAGAGCAAGCTTCTCTGTAGCTTCAGTCTCAAAAGAATCGACAGAACAGTGAATAAGATGATCCCAAAATTTGCCCAAGTCACTGTAGTTAACGAACCTTTGAAGGAGATCCAAACTCCAGTCAAAATGAAACTTCTTTATCCTCTTCGCACATGTGGATATCTCTGTAATAGAAGACTGAACTTGTTTGTAATTGCAGACCGAATTGTTTGTGCTCGATGGTGGTTGAACTGAATCTCAATGACCTTATATAAATAGGTGTCATGTGAGGGCTATTTAGCCCTAATGGGGCCGACATAATGACCTTCAAGGAGCTGACTTGCAGGGCTTATTTGAGCTGACTTGTAGGTGACCATAGTAATCTCTTGCAGAATCCAAGAATTCAACCCAACTTGCAGAATCCAACCCAGGAGTAGAAGATTAAGTAGGTGCCAGATATGGAAGAAGGGTTGCACAGAGCAGAAAATTTGTCTAAACTTGAATCTGATACCATGTTAGGCCAGGTTGGGTAGCTCCCGAATGTCATTGATTTACCATTAACCAAGCATACACATACATACAAAAGATGTTATGATCTTCGGTTCAACTTCGAAAGTCCAATGTTTCCTCCTATTTTAACGGTTCATATTTCTAATATTTATATATTTACAAAATATTCATAATTCACCAAATCCCTAAGGATTAGGTGTCTAACAACAAATGTTGAAAGAATTATTTGAACAATGTATGTGAAGCTCTGGAGAAGAAGCTTGTGTATTATGGTATTTAGGGTTTTGTTGAATAATCATAATCCTTAAGCCAAGTGTAATTTAATTTCATTAATTGCAACTTCCTGGATTGAATGGTGAACCATCTTCTATGGGTGCAGGCTGAAACAATTCTTTTCATCTTGGAATTGGCAGTTTTTTAAGGAGCGATTAGAAGGAAACAAAGTTTATAATTCTTCATTTCTTGATTTTGAAAAGCATTGGTAAGTTTTGTTTTGTCATTGACTGCATGTTAATTTGTCAAAGGGTTAACGTATGATCAACTGGTTCTTACTGGACCAGACATAGGGAGTGCAGACTGAAGTCGAGCCACCACTAGTAGACACCCAAACCTGCAGCATCTGATGTAATAGTCTAGGCCAGTTTGCAACAAACCTTTAGCATGTTTTGAGTCAGTCATCTGTGGAAACTAGTGGAGGCCTTGCAGTCGCCAAATTGTAGTGGTTATTTTAAAGTCATCTTGGCTGTTATAAATGGCCTTTGACTTGTTAGCAACAATGCCACATGATGTTAGCTATTTTTGTCAATATAATCCAATTTTACCTTAAATGCAAGGCATATTATTGTGTAAGATGCATTAATATAGAATTATATGCCCATGCTTTTTATACAATCAACTGTGAGTTCAATAATCCTTGTTTTTGATTATGTAGTACCTCATTGCACCCTTAACCCCATAAAGCGAGAATTGGATTGCTGGTATCTTGCTGGCCCCAGTCAACAATTAGCTCACGAAGAGCGAATATGTCACAAGTGGGTTTTGGACCTGGGTGTGCAGGATAACATTTCCTCTCAAACACCCTAATTAAACCCAATTGACATAATGCTTTTTTTATTGACAAACTTTGGACTAATTAGTGCAACTGAAGATATATGAAGATTACATGGCTTGGCCATCACCTCCTTTTACTCAGGCTGTTCTACAATGCTATGAATTAAAGCTTCTGAAATGCTAATAATTGAAAAATCATCTCAACCTTTTTCCAGAAAGATCAAACTCCTTTAAGCCGTTCAGTTATTGTTCTTCAAGAGCATATACAGGTTTTCGGTGCTTAAGTTTTGTCTGGTATCAATCACTAATTTAGTTGAATTTTTTTACACTCTTTCAAACATTCTCCAGAGTTGTCAAGTTTTCTAGTCCCCCCTTTCTATCCCAACAATTTGTCTTCAACCTCTTCTAAGCCTTTGTTTTGTTGATAGATAAAAGTTTTCTTTTCTTGGTGTATGATGTTCTTACCACTCTTGGATACATGTTCTGCAAGTTGCACATTTGCTTTATTTTGCTACTAATCTTTTTAAACCTTTCCACCTTGTTACAAATGGTCTTATTGTATGTTAAAATAGAACCACCAAATATATGCTTGACCTATATTAACACTGACATTTTGATTGGATCTTCATCCCTCTATTGTTTATTTAGAAAGTCTCTTCCAAAGCATATATTGAGATCTCCCCTTTATGGTTTTACTTATAATTGTGAACCACCATTTCTTTTTGAGCTTGCACTACAACCATGTGCAATCATTTTATTTCTTTCTTGTACATGCTTTGTTCATATTTCCTTTGAAATCTCTTTCCATTCTTAGCAAATATGGTATTATGACTCTTTCCAGAGATAAGGTGTCGATTTATTATCCCTTCTGGAAGTGTGGACTATTTCAATGTTGGCAATGTTGTTGGTTTAAACATTATCAAGTGCTTTGTGGGTTCATGGTTTGAACCTTATTTTAAATGCTTTGCTAATGGCATAATAGGTCTATGCATATTTCTGAATGGGTAGTGGGCTGCTGGTTGATTGACATAAGTTGAGAAGCAAGTTTTAAAGGAAATGCACATTATGACTGCATATCTCCTACCTTGTAGGCTCTAGTGGAAAACCTTTTATTTAATTTCCTATTTTCTTTAGAGGCATTTTCAAGGCATCATTTAAGTTCTCACTAAGTTGAATACCATAGTTGATGGCTGCAAACCCTCATGTTTTCCCAACCCTTGCTAAGTTTCCCATCTTCTTTTACTTAAAATTATACTACATTCACTTTTGGAACCATTTGTGTTATGAATAATCCCACATGGATAATAATTGTGAGGCAAGGTTTTTTATGAAGGCATCTACCCACAATTTTTTTCCAATCCTGGCTTTGGGGTGCAAGTTCCCTATCACTCACTAAAATTGTTGAAACTTTCAATGTTATGTGTAATGGGTCCTGTTACCACTTAAACTAGCAGGGGTCCTAGGAGGGGATCCTAAAAGGGCAACTGCTAGGTCAAGGGCAACATGGAGTGGTTGTAAAAATTTCTCATTTCCCACCCCGGTTTTCAGTTTCACCTTATTTCTCCCATATAGTTAAATACCTTTTTCCATATCCATACATTCAACAACTGAAAAAAATAAATTTTTGCTAAAAACACAAATTCTGGAAATTTTACAGAACGCTGAAAAATGCAGAAATAAAAAAATCAGCAGGTACAAACAGTCATTTAACACATTTGAACACAGTGATTTTTGGTCAATGTGACCCTGGAAAAACCCCTTACAACTCTTGGGGAAAACAAGTTCGAGAGCTCTTCTTTATTTCTGAAAATGCCTTTTTTTTACAGTGAGAAATATTCAGCAAAAAAATCAGCAAGCAAATTTACAACTTATCTCTTTTCCCGTGCCTCACAGCAAACAGGATAGCAATAAATGCTGTACGGCCTCCTTGATTTTCGTGCCCACTTTCAGCCTTAAATGCTACTGTACGACCTGCATTAAATGCGCTGTACAGACTGCAATAAATGCGTTGTACGGACCTTGATTTGAGTGCAGAAAAAATAGCAAACTGCTCCTCGATTTATGTGCAAACCACTCCTCGATTTCTGTGCAAACCAGCTGTACGGATTTCTAGAAAATCGTGCAATAATCAGCCATTCACTGTGTGCTGAATCAGCTGTACAAATCTACTCAACTGCTGCCTTGGAATGTGTGCCAAGCTGCTGTCTCTTTCTCCTTGTCCAGAAATCTCCCTTGCCCTCTTGCTCTCCTTCTCTCAATCTGCTCATGAAAGAATTAATGACCTTTTGCCTCCTTTTCCTCCTTTAATCTAATCCTAAGTGACTTTTGGGTAACCTCTAAATCCAATGGCTGAAATAGATTGAGATCTAGGGCTGAGATTAAATGCTCATTTAAATCTCACTTTTTATTTTTTAATTCACCCCACTTTAATAAAGACCCACTTAGTCATTTATTTCCAAAGTCACTTTTCCTTTCTAATTTTACATTAACTTTATTAAAGTCACTTTAAAATTAGACTTTAGTAACTTTATCACTTAAAGTCACTTTTAAATTAGATTTAACTTTATAAAAATTATAAAGTTACTTTAGGAGAAAAATTAAAATCTTTTGGACACTTTTCCCTAGGCCAAAGATCAAAGCCTTAGGGAACCACCTGTCCTTCGGTACCAAATTTCAACAATGGTAGCCCAGTGTTACCTCAACTAAGGATCTCTGCTCTTTACAAACTTTCACTGATGCGAGGAGACCCGGTGTAAAGGGAATCACTAGATGAATGAGTCAATGAAAGGATGAGGAGCGATTCCTAAAATCTATTCACAAGAGAGACTCAATTGTATGGTTTGCTTGCTTGAGAAGCAAGGTATAAGGCTCCCTAGGAAGGGCCAAGGGGATTTCAATGGCTAGGGTTTTGAGGATAAGATTTATAAGGAAGATACCTAGTCCTAGAAATCCTTGTGAAAAGTTGGTTTTCAAATGGCATTTATGAAGTTAACTTCATTAGGTTGTGTGTTAAAATTGGCAACTAGGGCCAAACCCCATGTGAGTCTTCTTATTTATGGCAGCTGATATTTTTCTTGGAATCCTCTTGTTGAGAGGTGTAGGATTGATCTAAAGATCATCAGATTCCGACAAGTATTCATGGAGATATGAATTTATTTGTGTTATGTGACAATTTGTCAAGGTTGGCCAACAACCAAATTACCCCATCTATCTTCATCGTTGCACTATAAATAGAAGAGGTTTGCAAGTCATTTGGGACACACACTCACACCTCTTGTGATCTCTTCCTCTCCACTTGTTTGGGTTTTAGTGGAAGGAAGAGTCCCTAAGAGAGTACGCTGCCCTAAGAGGAGATGCCCTAGATGATGTCACGTGAAAGAAGGATCTACGCAACCATAAAGAAGAAGCCCTAGCTCCTAACGCTGGCATGGAGATGAAGGCCTAACACAGTTATGAAGATAAGCTTCTAACACTGCCCTAATAAAACCCTAACACTGCTTAATGAAGAAGCCTCCTAACACAGTCATAGAGGAGGCTTCTATAAGTACAACAAGGGTTCTAACGTTGTCATGCCCTAAACGCAGAGACCCTAAGACGCTGTTCAAAAGTGACCTAAACTCTGTCTTAGAGGAACCATGGCTGCAGATCAATAAAGGCCTAACGTTGTCATGGTGATGACCCTATGGAGATGACCTTAACACAGTCAACAAAAAAGCCTAATGCTGTCATGAATGAATGCTCTTTGCTGTCATGGAAGACAACCCTAATGCAGAATAAGGAGGGTCATACGCTGGAAATAAGAGGTCTCTTCCGCAGTCAAATAAGGGTTCTATACAGCAAGAGGAGGATCCCTTCACGCTGTCCTAAAGGAGACCTTTATACACAACAAGGAGAAGCCTATATACGCTGCCAATGGATGCTCCAAAAGGAGCCCTAACTGTAGTCTCTCACACAATTAGATGCAGTCCTAATATGAGGATATCACTTAGCCTCAGTCAAGGATATATATACTCAGCGAGGACAGGCCTTCTATATGCTACACATACGCTGCCCTAAGTCACAGTAAGGAGGCCTAGAAGAGGCCCTAATCTTAGGCTTAAAGAAGCCCTAATTCATTGTCTCAAATATTGCTATCATTGCAAAGGAAGCCTAGCAGCAATAGTGTTAAAGACCGTGGGTTAGGTACATTTGGAGCAGCTGTCTCTATATTAGAGGATTGAGGGAAAAGCTATTTGTTTGGACCTATTGAAGGAGTCTACAACTATAGCCTTGCTGCTCTGCTAGGCTGTAAGCCATAGAAAGCAGCTAAGTCTGGTATGCATTGAGTGTAAATGGTTGCAGCATATTGGATGTAGTGATGGGTGCAACATGATGATGAGGTGCAACTCAGTGATGGGAGCAACACAGTGATGAGAACAACTTAGTGATGGGTGCAGCATGGTGCAACACAATGATGATGGGTGCAACATGATGCAACATAGTGATGATGGATGCAACAGAGTGTAGCACAATGATGATGGATGGTATGCTGAG
This sequence comes from Pinus taeda, assembly GCA_000404065.3. Taxonomy (NCBI): domain Eukaryota; kingdom Viridiplantae; phylum Streptophyta; class Pinopsida; order Pinales; family Pinaceae; genus Pinus; species Pinus taeda. The sequence continues at coordinate 472,007 of APFE030128540.1, read as the reverse complement.
TGTAACGTAGTATGATGGGTGCAACACAATGATGGGTGCAACACAGTGATGGGTACAACATGGTGATGGAATCACTTGAGTTCAGATCTGCTACCTCATGTGTCATCTTCTTAGAGAAGATCTTTGCTCTTATTTTGACAAGTCAAAATGTTGACTTCTGATGTATATGTACTATCTCTCTCTCTGCTGAACTATTGAAGAACATAAGAAGAATTGATCAAGGGTTTCTCCACATTGGGGTTTGTCCCTGGCTGGCGCCACATCTTGTGTCTTCTTGTCTTGGCTTGTTTTCTGTGATTTATGTTTATGTTCTATTTGCATTTTACTATCATGCTAAATGTGATTGGTAATTTGGAATTGATTTGAGCTAATATGGAAAATTAAAGTAAATTTGCTCTATGCATGGAACATACCTAAAATTAACATGGTATCAGAGCTCAGGTGAAGACAAAGCCCAAGAAAGAGTGAAAGAGAAATCACCGAAGAGAGGTGGAAAGGACAAAAGGCTCAATGGGTTCCTCATCCCTCGTCAAATTCACCAAGGGTGAAGACGAAGCATAGAAGGCTTTCAGAGTGGTGCAGTGGAAGCGTCTAGTGTCCTACCTAAAGGTCACTTCAATGGGAAATTCGGATCTAAGAATGGAAGGGAATGCAGATGCCTTGCGTGCAATAATTTGGCCATTATGTGAAGGAGTGTCCGAATAGAAGGGACACATCACTTGATGACGATAACAAGCATTCCAGGGACATCTTCAATGATCGAAGGAATAACATGTACAATGGTAAAGGAAAAAGGAATGCAAGTCATCAGGGAAATGGTCGGCTCTTCAAGAAAGCAAGGATCTCCAGGTATAAAGAATCAAATGTTGTTTTGGATAAGCAAGAGGAGTATCACCTTATATCAGCCCTCTTCACTACCTCTCCTCCGGACACTTTGGAAAAGTGGTATATTGATAGTGGTGCTTCAAGGCACTTCACTAGACATAGGGAAGCACTCTCTAATCTGATAGAGAAGGAAACAATCATGGAGATTATTCTTGGAGTCAATGCCACCTATCCCGGAAAGGGCGTAGGGAATGTTACCCCTCAATTGAATGAAGGTAACACGATTCATTTACAAGAAGTTCTTTATGTACTTGATCTCAAGAAGAACCTGGTGTCCATTTTGGCAATGGAAGACAAAGGTTTCAAGGTGGCATTCATCAATGGAAAGGTACGTATTTGAAAAAAGGAGTTTTTAAAGATGCTTTTACTCTTGAAGTTTAGGGTTGGCAATTTGTATCAAGTTGCAGGAAGTCCAATGGGGATCATGTCAGTTGACACATCTCTTCTATAGCACCAGAGATCTGCTTATTATGGGGCCCTACCCGATGTGAGTCAGATGGTGACAGGAATACTTGAACTCAAGAAGAGCATTGAGGTACATGTCCGAGATGTACCGAAGGAAAACCTACAAGGGGACCATTGCCCTCATGTAGCAAGTCCACAGATTTGGAGCAACCCGAGGGGTTTGAGATTCATGATCAAGGATCTCATGTATGCAAGTTGAAGGAAGCTCTCTATGATTTAGAGCAAACATCCTGGGCTTGGTATGAGAGGATTAATAGGTATTTGATGAAGCTGAGATTCACTAGGAGTGAAGTCGATCCAAACCTTTGTTTGAAGGTTGTGGATGATAGACCTCTCATAATGGTACCCTGTGAGGACGACCTCTTTTTGACAGGTATAGACCATCTCATTTGCTAATGTATGAGAGAGTTGGATTCCGGATTTGGAATGGTGAATTGCAAGCCCGTGACTACCTCGATGAAGCCTAACTTTAAGAAGTTATGTGGTAGTGATGCCGGACTTGATTTGGGAAATGCCTTTGAGTTTCATAAACTCATACCAGCATTTATGTTCTTGGTGAACTCCTGTCCAGATATATGCTTTGCAATTAGCATGTTGAGGTCATATATGGTCGAGCCTCACTGGATTGGTGCTAAGATTCATTTGAGATATTGTCAGGGCACAATCTCTTATGGACTAAGGTACACTGCTGGAGCTGTGAGGGTGCATTGCTATTCTGATGCTGATTAGGTAGGTAGTGTGGAGGATCGCAAGAGCACTTATGGGTGCTGGTTTTGCTTGGGTTCTGCTTTGATATCCTAGATGAGCAGGAAGCAGAAGTCGGTTGTTTTGAGCATAATGAGGTCGGATACATAGTAGTGAGTATGACCTCCTGTGAAGTTGTCTGGTTGTGGAAGTTCTTCAATTAGCTGTTTGGACATGTGCTGTATACCATCATGATCTTTTGTGACAACCAGAGGGGGATTCAGTTGTTGAGGAATCTCATGTTCTATGATCGCTCCTAGCATATAGACATCAGGTACCACTTTCTCTGGGATATGGTGCAACGGGGAGCAAGAAGGCTCCATCACATTGGGAATGATGTTTAGGTCGTCGATATTCAGATGAAGCCCTTGGGAAAGGTCAAATTCTTGACTTTCCAAGAATGACTAGGAGTCATGGAGAGACTCTCTCCTAAGGGTCCTGTATGATATGGACATTGAGCTCTGGGAGCTTTGGGGGGCTTGGGGGTACATCTTGGAGTGATGAGCAACCATAGGGTGAGTGGTTCAACTTTTCCCTAGTGGTATGCTATGTAGGCAGGATGAGTGGTTCATCCTTCTGCTACTGAGACATCCTACCCATGCATAGGACTCATGGGAAGTACCTCTCATCTGGCCAATGAGCAGGGAAATGAGGATAGGGACCACAGTAGTACCGATGGATGCATCGTGTAACTATCGTACTCCCTATGCTAGGATGATATTGATCTGGGATCAATTGGAACTGACTTCGGGTCAGTAAGAGTGATATAACTCACTCTCTTTTGGAACTGATTTCGGATAGTAAGAGTGGTATGATACACTCTCTTTATTTGCAACTGATTTCGGATTAGTAAGAGTGGTATGATACACTCTCTTTATTTGGAACTGATTTCGGATCAGTAAGAGTGGTATGACACACTCTCTTTATTGGAACTGACTTCAGGTCAGTAAGAGTGGTATGAGACACTCTCTTTTATATGGGACGGACTTCAGGTCAGTAGAGGATGGTATGATACATTCTCGATCACTTCTTCTTCTTCATAGTTCAGTAGAGCAGAGCAGTGTAGGGCACTGATGGCAGAGATAGTACAGTCTGGCAGATGGATTAGTAGATGGAGTTCTCCCTAGTTGAGAGGGAGTGTTACAATTGGAAACTAGGGTGAAACTCCATGTGGGTCTTCTTATTTATGGCAGTTGATAATTTTTTTTGGATTCCTCTCATTGAGAGGTGTAGGATTGATCTAAAGATCATCCAATTCTGACAAGTATTCATGGAGATATGAATTTATTTGTGTTATCTGACAATTCGTCAAGGTCGGCCAGCAAGCAAATTACCCCCATCTATCCTCAGCGTTGCACTATAAATAGAAGAGGTTTGCAAGTCATTTGGGACACACACTCACACCTCTTGTGATCTCTTCCTCTCCACTTGTTTGGGTTTTAGTGGAAGGAAGAGTCCCTAACAGAATACGTTGCCCTAAGAGGAGATGCCCTAGATGTTGTCATGGGAAAGAAGGATCTACACAACCCTAAAGAAGATGCCCTAGCTCCTAATGCTGGCATGGAGATGAAGGCCTGACAAAGTTATGAAGATAGGCTTCTAAAACTGCCCTAATAAAGCCCTAATGCTACTTAATGAAGAAGCCTCCTAACACAGTCATAGAGGAGGCTTCTATAAGTATAGCAAGGGTTCTAACGCTGTCATGCCCTAAACACAGAGACCCTAAGATGCTGTTCAAAAGTGACCTAAACTCTGTCCTAGAGGAATCATGGCTGCAGATCAAGAAAGGCCTAACGATGTCATGGTGATGACCCTATAGAGATGACCTTAATGCAACCAACAAAAAGGCCTAACGCAGTGATGAATGAAGGTTTTTCGCTGTCATGGAAGACAACCCTAACGCAGAGTAAAGAGGGTCATACGCTGGAAATAAGAGGTCTCTTTTGCAGTCAAATGAGGGTTCTATACAGTGAGAGGAGGATCCCTTCACACTGTCCTAAAGGAGACCTTTATACACGACAAGGAGAAGCCCATATACGCTGCCAATGGATGCTCCAAAAGAAGCCCTAACTGTAGTCTCTCACACAATTAGATGCAATCCTAATATGAGGATATCACTTAGCCGCAGTCAAGGATATATATACTCAGCTAGGACAGGCCTTCTATATGCTACTCATACACTGCCCTAAGTCACAGTAAGGAGGCCTAGAAGAGGTCCTAATCTCAAGGCTTGAAGAAGCCCTAATTCACTGTCTTAAATATTGCTATCATTGCAAAGGAAGCCTAGTAGTAGCAGTGTTAAAGATGACTGTTCTAAAGCATGGGTTAGGTACGTTTGGAGGAGCTATCTCTATATTAGAGGATTGAGGGAAAAAACTGTTTGTTTGGACCTGTTGAAGAAGTCTGCAACTATAGCTTAGTTGCTCTGCTAGGCTGTAAGCCATAGCAAGCAACTAAGGATGGTAGGCATTGAGTGTAAATGGTTGCAGCATATTGGATGTAGTGATGGATGCAACATGTTGATGAGGTGCAACTCAGTGATGGGAGCAACACAGTGATAATAACAACTCAGTGATGGGTGCAACATGGTGCAACACAATGATGATGGGTGCAACATGTTGCAACATAGTGATGATGGATGCAGTAGAGTGCAACACAATGATGATGGATGGTATGATGAGTGCAACATAGTATGATGGGTGAAGCACAATGATGGGTACAACATGGTGATGGAATCACCTGAGTTCAGATCTACTACCTCATGTGTCATCTTCTTAGAGAAGATATTTGCTCTTATTTTGACAAGTCAAAATGTTGACTTTTGATTTATATGTACTATCTCTCTCTCTCTGTTGAACTATTGAAGAACATAAGAAGAATTGATCAAGGGTTTCCCCACATTGGGGTTTGTCCCTGGCTGGCACCACAACTTGTGTCCTCTTGCCTTGGCTTGTTTTCTGCGATTTATGTTTATGTTCTATCTGCATTTTACTATCATGTTAAATGTGATTGCTATTCTGGAATTGATTTGAGCTAATATGGAAAATTGAAGTAAATTTGCTCTAAGCATAGAACATACCTAAAATTAACATTGTGGGATCACACAGGACCAAGTGGACCCAAAATTAGGTTAACGGGATGGAATTGATCAACTCGGGGGAGAAGGGGATCAAAGGAGAAAGTTTCGGTAATTTTGATGCAATGATCCCAATGAGGTCACTAGCCAAGGGAAACCAAGGGCAATAATCAATCTCAGAGCTAGGGTTTGAAATATCTCAAGATCCCACTGTCGGAATTACTTCAAGTTTGGAGGGCTTCTAGAAGACACACCAACGCAGTAGTGGGCAAGAGATCAAACTTTTTGGATGGATGAATCGTGAGAAAATTGATGCCCTTTGTCACCTATGGAGGCTAGGCCTAGAAAGTAAGGGAGAAAGGTGAGGAAAAATATGCTTTTGAGTGATCAACTATGGAGGATTAGTGCCGTAGAAAACAACTTTGCATGGCATTAGGGCATGATAATAGCTGCTTCAAGGTCTTTATACTTCGATTTGCAATATTTGATGACTTATCAAGATAAAATTTTGATAACAAAATATCTCTAGGAATATTCACTCATTCATACATGGCCCATAACACGATGCAACACTAAAAAAGATCAAATTTCTAGAATTTCGCATAAGAAAAGCAGTAAATTTCAGCCTAGTATAGCGAAAATCCAACAACATGCATGTGACAAGAGAAAATAAAAGTATAGCATTTAAAGAGTACTTACATGTAAGAAAGAGTATAACCCACTGTAAGTGATGATGATAAAAATGAATCATCTCACTTCTATTTATACACTCTCTAATGAATTCGATTTAGCTAAATTGGCCTAATTGAGCCCCTAAAATAAAATAATGTGGATAATAATACTTTTGGTGACAAGCCCACCAAATAGCTCAATAATACATGAATAAGCTTCTCAAGAGGGCCAAATGATCAATAAAGTGAGTTGTTGGGCCTTCTGAAGTTGAAGAGGTGGCATGATGTAGAAATGGACTCTCAACATAGTGGACAAGGGGTTGGCCCCTTGTTTTCCAAGCAAGAACTTGTGGTGTTCCCAAGCGGGTGTGGGGGCATAAAGACATCCTCATGGGTCTCCAAGTGGATCGAAAATGCCTGTAGACCATCTGTAAGGGCTAGGATGGTGATGTAAGCCTCCCTTTGCAGTGGGAGACATCCTCTAGACCTTGGAACATCTGCCAAGTATATGGTGCAAGTGTGGAGCTTGTTGGGCATGGTGAACTAGGTGTATCATCTTCATCTAAAAAGTGGAACACGAGCAATCAATGATCGGTGCTAGGGATCCATGAAGTAATATTTGCTATGGCAGAGGCCCATGGCTCTCAACGCTCACCCTACAAGTGCCAAAGTGGCCCTTTGGAGGGCTAGGACCCCGTATAGGGAGACCAAGCCCCAAATGAAGACCCACTTGCAATCCTGCATAAGATACAATGCGTCCCCTTGCCTTCAAATACAACAAGTCATTATAATACTCAAGTAATAAAGCCTACAAGTCATGGGATCAATGGGGTACTTCATGGTGGCATGCCCTTCCCTAGTGGGCTTTGGTATGTACAAGTGTCTCCAAGCTCGATAGTGGTTAACCAAGAACCCTAACCAACGACCCTATTAGGTGGTTTCAACCTCTAAAGGGGGTGACATGTCCATGGTACTTCCTTTAAGTGGTAGGTGGCAAATGATACAATAATGCAATGAAGTGGGGATCAGGGGAATCATCCAGACCACATGTCAAGGTTCATGGGTAGCTATAATAAGGGAAGCCCACACCTGGGTATGTGAGTGTAGAAGAGAAAATCGTGGTACATGAGTTACCTCGACCTTTGCTTTTCCACCCTTCTTCATATGCCTTTTGCCTTTTATTGATTTTTCTTCATAACTGCTCAGGGCTCTAGGGGATGAGAGCATGATGTGTAATATATAGCAGTGTATACCCCCTTAAAGGTTGGGCAGTTCATCGCCCACTAGGGGTTGGGACAATCATGGGTTCCTTAATGATGGAGGGGGGCTCATCCAGGGCCCATAGGAACCAAGGTGATGGCCATGAATAAGGGGTAGAGCTCATGTTTGGCTTTTGCCCATGTGCTAAATTTGTATGTCTCGACCATATTTTGCATTTTGTGGTACATTTCTTGTTGAGAGTGGCCAAATTATGCTTTTTTTTTTTTTTTCACTGCATCAACCTCCGGGGCTTTGTTCCAAGCCCAACCCAAGGTGTGGGAAAGGGGAAGCGGAGGCTAATCCTATGTGGACCCAGTGGGCACATGTGGCCCAGATGGGGAAAATGATGAATGGGGTCAAAATGAGCAGAAGGGGGTGATGTATAAGGTGTCGGGAAGCGAGACCATGCAACCAAAATGAGATTTCCCATGTAGTGCCAACCCTAAAGCTAATGTCTAGTAAAAGAGATCCCACGGGACTAGGATACAAGGCTAAACACCAAATAGGGTGGAGGAGACAAGAGCATAGGCCTGACCCACTCTTTTGCGCCAAATGCCCCCACCAATCCATGCCGCAAAACACCCATGAAAAGTAAACAAAATTACTCAACCAAACCAATGAAAAGTCATACCTTTGGGGTCGGGAGGCCCACCTTCAAACATACATTCATAATAGATGGGCAAGGGATGACATGGCTGGTTCAGGTGGTAGAGAAAATGGCACATACGAGCTATCTGGTGGCTGCAAGGGGCTGCTGGCTTCTGGATGAGGACCATCTAGGAGAAAAATTCTCCTATGCATACTACCCACAGGCGGTGGGTAATAGGCTCTCTTTGGTTTGTTGTTCCTATCTATATATTTGCATGCAATCTTACTATAGTGGCATATCCCTATGCTGAGATTTTTTCCAGATTAATCCTCTCCTTTGTCTTTCTTTTCCAACATAACGTACTTTATGAATTTTAAAGTGAACCTTGGAAGGTGTTTGTCATGCCATACTGATATAGAAACCACATAAGTAAACTTTCCAATAATGATATATGTTTGTCTATGTATTTTTGTCTATCCATGTTTTTTCATGTAATGCTTTACTGAAAGTTTTGCTAACATGAGAATTTTGCTCGTGTTTTTGTGTGTTGTCTAATAGGCTAATTTGAATGTTGACAGTGGCAGTAATGAAGCACATTGGATTCTTTGTACAACAAGAACTTGAATAAACTCTTAGGGTGATGTTAAATTCATGCAGATGAAGTCATCATGGGTGACACTCGTAGGCATTAAAAATTTAAAATAACACTGTAAGGCAATGTTTTAGCCTCACATCCCTGATAGATCAATGCCAGATCAAGGGCAGTGCTATGTAAGAATCATTTCGAAGTCGAGCATATTACATTCTAGTTAATTTCATCAAGGAATAATTTCATGAGATATTCTTTGCCTTAATGTAATATGCAATATCAGTTATCTGAAGGGGTGATATGATGGGTGATGTGTTTACGGCCTTAATACCGATTAATTGTCTAGTAAGCTGCCATTGGCTTCTAGATCTGTATGTAGGGGTTCGCTCACCAGGTTCTTAGATAATGCATTCATTTTTTTCATTTGTTGCTGTTGGATCCTATAGTTGACTTGATAATCTTTGTTCTTTGGATTTTGGAAAGCTTGTTGCTAGTTTTATTTTAGTGATATATACTCTTTTTTTTTTTTTGGTACGGGTAATGATTAGCACGGGGAACATTCTAAATCAGATTTTATCTTAAAACAAACAGGAATGCATGTATAATTCATTCTGCATATGATTTGAATCACATTCTAACCTTGCCTTCTTGGCTACATTTTTATTGCTATAAAATATATATTCCTGTGGATAAAGGCAGTAAAAATGTACTGCCCTGGATGTATCTTATGATCGTGATATAATTGACACCTAGTGAAATGGAAATATACCGGAAATATACCGAAAATATAACATTGATTTTCAGAAATGGATTTAATTAATTTTGTTTTGATGCAAACATATTTTTTAGAATCATGGTTGCTCTGGTTGGTATTTAGCTTTCTTGGCAGCATTTTCTACGATAAATTTTTTACCTTAAAAGTAATGGACAAGTTAATTCATCTGTCAATTATTTCTATGCTAGTAAAAGCAAATCAATATCCTGTAGTAAATTTTTGCTATTAATATGATGAAAATTTGTTGACAATAATTTTATTTATGTCTTTAAAATCAGGAAGAAGTATAAAGGCAAATACAATTTTCTTTACTATTAATAATCATCTATTCGATCATAGGAATCTTCAATATTTTTTATATTCAACTAATCAATTATATAAATCTTTACGATTTTAATCTGTTAGCACACAAATTATCATGACCAACTTCACAAAGACAAAAGACAGTTACCTGGACATTGAGAAGATTTTGTGAACCTTATTTTCCCACCTTATTTCCAATTAACTGAAAAGTGAGAAGGTTGTTACTACATTATTTCTTTTGTATGTATTTTTTTTTTTTTTTTTAATCTTTATCTGAAAATGATTGTTTCTTGTGATAAAAATATCCATAAAACATTTGTTCATGTTTTGAAAATCTCTATTGCCATTAAATCATAATGGATAGGGGAACACTTGACATTCATATTGCCATGAATTCATAAGAGGGGAACACTCAGACATTCGTTTTGCTTTGCCAAATAATAATGAGATTTCCTAAAAGGGTTTTTTTAGAAGGAGATGAATGAGAAGTTTTTTTTAAAATCTTTATAATGGAGAGGGGACATTTGATTTGAATTGCTTTATTAAACAATTGAGGGGGACATTTGATTTGAATTGCTTTATTAAACAATTGAGGGGGACATTTGATTTGAATTGCTTTATTAAACAATTGCCAATCCCCTGAAAGGTCTATTTGAAGGTTGTGGGGAGGTATAGTAGAGATCGTATTGGGAGCGTTGAATCATCAATTACATTTTAATTGGTTATAAATATTGCAACATGTTTATTATTTTAGATGGTGGAAAACCAATTTCACCATTTATCTGGGAAACAAATGCATTATATGCGTTAAATAATTTAGTGAGTGGAAATGTTAATTGGATTTTTGACATTGATTACAAAGGTGAGGCTTAGGCAAATATATTAATTAGTGACCATAGATCTCTTACCTTATGCATACATGATATATGAGTGGTTTGAGTTACTAGAATTCAAAAACATGGGAGATGGTTTTTGTGTGTCTTTAATTAAATGCATATTTTTTTGGAAACACTGAGAGGGGGTGAATCAATATTTATTCTCAATTATTATATTTTTAATTCCACAAAGCATTAATTGTTATCAACATTAGATAAATATAAACATTATCAACACCATTCAACAATGTTTAACAAAATAGAGACAATAGACAAATATTTAGGTGGAAACCCTTTCGGGATAAAAACCATTGAACGCTTTTTAATATTTGTCTTTAAAATATTACATCAGGTTTTCAGCTCTAACTGAAAGAGGCTCTAATCCCTTGATTTATAGGCTCCAACTTGTAGGATGCTCCAAAACCCTGTCTACCAACTACAATTGGGAGGACGCTCCAACGACCTAGTTTATAAACTCCGACGTGAAAGATGCTCCAACACCTTGTGTACTCGCTGCAACTAAATGGATGCTCCAACTCCCTGTGCAAGCTTCAACCTACCCTAGCACCAACCTACCACCCTGAAGTGTTTTTAGGCTCCAACTTGAAGGTGACTCCAATCACTTGCCTTGCACCACCCTGCTCCTTGATCAGCCAATGAACCACATTTCATAATTTCCAGAGTGGATCCACCTTTGCTCTAAAGCAATATTGTAGAATAAGAAATCAATCAAATCCGTTGCTTCTGCTTAGCAATTGTATCAATGTCAAACTCTGGCAACATCATTGATAAACTTTGATCAATATTGGTAATTAATCTCTCCGCTGCACAACTATCAACAAATAGTTTGCTTCTGCTCATTTGTACCACAAGCCTTCACTATCAACATCAATTGACTGCTGCGCAATACTGCCAATGTCAGTGCTCAAATGTCAAACATTTCTGTCATCAAGTCACACTCATCAAGTCAACACAATCACTTACATAATCCCATAAAACATTGTCACATAGTCAATGTATATCAGATATACTATCATATAGATATTGTCACAACTTCATTGTCATTGTCATAATACAAGTGTCATTGTCATCATAGTCAAACATCATAGTGTGATGTCACTGTCATACAAGGACAAGGTTCATTGTCATGTCATCATATAGACCATTGTCTTACAAGGCACATTAGTATCAATGTCTATTAGGAGTCACTATCGCTCAAGTTCAAATTCACTCACATTCATCAAGGTTGCTATCATGTCAAGTCAATACACATATGGATAACTGTTTGTTAAGTCAAATATTGTTGTCATCAATGTTATCTCCCATGCAACACTGTTGTATCATGTGATTATAATATATTGCTATACCAAGGTCACACTCATAGTTAAGGTACCTGTAGACACTACCAAGTTCCAACTGTCTCATAATCCTTGTCAATCAAGTTAAGATCAATTCCATACTATCTTCAAAATTTTGCAATAGTCTTGACCCTACACAACTTTGTTTGAACATTCAATGCTATAGGTCATATCACCATACTTTAGGTATGTGTTCCAATCTTAATGTCAAGCTCTTCAAGGTAAACTATTCAACAAACTTAAGATCCTTGTTTGTATTAGTGACTAACGGGAAAAATGGTTCCACACAACTACTATATTGTGGCCACAAGAATCAATAGCTACCTAATCAATTGAATTCCATCATATTTTGTGAGATAAGATTTCCTAGGAGCCGCAGAGATTAAACCACCATGTCTTGCTTGTATGCTCCTCTTCCAGGCTTTAATCAAAACATAATCTCTACGTTGGTCTTTGTCACTGATATATTAAAGCCACGCTGGCCTAGAACAAGGATAAGATTAGAGATGAGACTTGTTATTGTTACATAGAAATCTAGATGTAGGCAGACCAAGAAGTCTATCCACTTAATAGTCTCAGTAAAATCATGATCTTAATGCATTGTAGTGTACACAAGCTCGCAATGGTAGAGTAGGCCTTCGCTGGATAGTTCTTTGCTGTTTAGAGACCTTGTAGTTTCACTGCAATTTTAGATTAGGCCGCACAGTAGATCTTGAATTGATGTCCTAGATGAGGGTCGAATTACTAGAATGATGGCTACAATAAATCCGCTTTGTGGTATGCTTGTCAAACACAAAACCTTTCAATAAATCCTTGAGGCCGAGTGACCTATTGGACATTCGCTGGCTGTCTAAGATAAGGAGATCCTTCAAGAAAATTTTAATCCCTAATCTTCACAGATCCATGGAATTGTGTCCTAAGGACAGTCAAATATCATAGTTGCTTAAACCTTGAATCATCCAAACATCTCGAACTTCTACCTGCGAGAGCAATCCACCCAAATGAACCCCAAAAGAGGCAAGGGCAAACAAAAATGCCCAACCCTATCGTTTGATTTCTTTGTTGTCTCCACAGGGGTTGAATTGCAGAGTTAAATAGATTCAAAAGGTGTTCATTAAGTTCGTTGCCTCTTAGGAGAGAGATCTCAATCCTTTATATAGATTTCTAATAGATACGAGAGGGCTTCCAAAGATGATAACTGGAATAAGCTTTGAAGGGCAGGTATATTAAAGATTTATTTTTTATTCTAAAATAAAGCCTTAGGAGAAGGCCACTTTTTGATTTGACGAGGGTTTGCATATTTAATAAAATCCAACAATCCTCAAAATAATATTTAAAATCCTTTAAGAAGTACTTTAGCCAAAACATGTATGAGAGAACTCTTCTTCCTTGAGTTGAGTAAGCGCTGGCCTATGGTAGGGTGTCCCCTATCAAGATGCCTTCTTTTGTCTTCCTTCAAGATACCTCATCTGCTTCGAAATGTCTTAATTCTTGCTACAATAAACAACCTATCTCTCCTTGACATGCTATGCTTTATATGAATTGCCACAATCGAGACTTGCTGCAATTTTGCTCTACAAACCTGTTATAAGTTGAATAATCTGCCCACAATGTTGATGACTCTGGCTTCTTCTAATTATACGCTCTTCTTCTGGTCTGTCATTTTGAAAGAGATGACAAACACTACGGACCTGTATTCATTTAATTGTTCTTCTCTTCCTTAATGCTTGCTATAATCCCATGACTTAACACATCTGATTCTACGTGAATCTTTCTGCAATCTTCTCCATGACTTGGCAACCATGATCTCGATCATAATCTTGATGAAGATCTTTGTATATACATACATATCTCAGTATATAGAGCTCATTGACATGGTGATGATCTCAGTGAGAGTGCAACAATGATCTAGGAGAAGGTACAACAATGATGCAACTGTAATGCAATAATGATTACCTCGGTGAAGCAACAATGATGATAATGAACTCGACAATGACAAAGAAGAGGATTGGTGTCTTGGTCTTGTAGTGGCCTAATAGGTCAAGGGTCATGGTATTGGTATTCGTCAATTGGAATCTCAATAAGAAGAATTTTGTGTGGGTTTTCCTCTCAAAGAGTGAGAGGTTTTGGCCCTGGCAGAAAGCCAACATCTTGTGTCCTTGCCTCTTGTTTTGGTAACTATTTGATGAATTGAGAAGACACACTCTAATTATAACAAGTGAAGATATGTGCTAATAAGAAAAATTAAAAACACCTCACAAATAGTTATCATGTCTAGAAAAATCTCATTAACCTACATTGCCCTAGATTCTTCAACATGGTATCAGAGCTAAGGTGCTAAAGTCAAAGGAAGGGCATCTAAAAGAGACATTCAAAGACCAGTCTACAACAATAGTGCACAACGTCACAATTTCAAATTATAGTCTCCCATAGCTTGATGGCCTATACTTAGATTCTTCCCACATTCCTAGCCTCAGAAAGCTCAGACAAAAGATGCAAATGATCATAGGCAGAAGACTCAGTTATGAGAGGTCATACAACAATTTAGTTCGGATATACACAATTAGATGACATTTATTTCATAGTATTGGTGGTCACAATGATCAAAGTAATCACAATGCAGGTTCAGTGTCAGTGCTACAAGTAACCACAATGCTCAAGCTTCTTCTAAGGTGTTGAATATGCATTACAATAAAGCAATAACTTGAAGATCCTGGAACATTTCTACATTGGCAAGGATCTCATCCTTACCCTTGGAGAAGATCACCTGGAGGAAGCATCAATGCATCTTCAACGTGATCAAGGTGAAGATTCTATCTTTTCTTCCCAAGTATCTTTCATTTTATAATCAAGTTTGGTTAAATGACTTTGTGTTTATAAGGAGATCTATAAATCGGTTAGATCATCATAGGTCCTTGCATGGAATAAGGAGGATTGTCATAATGCTCGTAGATAACATAAGTCAATGAACATATCAAGGAAAAAGCTCTCCTTTGAATTCATGGGAAGCAACTCTTAGGGTCCTCTCATCCCTATGTAGCAAGAAAGGAGACATAAAAGAGATATATGAAATACTATATAATATACTCTTTGAAATTCAGTGAAGAAGGTCATATCACTTAGACCTGATTGCAGGTATTAAACAATGAAGAAATATCTTCATAAGATCTCAATTAGGAGATCTGGGAGAGATGATAAGAAGATGATCATCATTGATACACTAACTGATAAGCAAGGTAACAAATGTCCACAGACAAGGAAGTTACCTTATTCAACAACTTATGGTTTCTATGCTAGATAGAAAAAGACAAGTTGATGGCAAAAGTGTTGAAGGTTAAAAGACTCAAACATTTACAGAAAGGAAAGGGAAGTTTGGTCCTTAAACAAGATAGAATAGTGCTATGGAAAGATTATGGAAAGAAAGCTAATATCGCTAGAAAGATGAAGGGCGTTGAAGGAAAGGGCCAAGGAAAGAGGGAGTAACAAATCTCTACTATGATTGAGATGGTATCCCTCACAAATGGGTCCTATCATAAACTCCTAAATCTTTTGTTATATATATGACCATGATAATAAGATGCATTGTGGCATCATGGAAGCATTAGAAGAAAGAGCTCGTGACATCACCATGGGAATCATGAAGGACAAAATCCATGGCAATCAAACATGAAGGATAAAGCTCTTAGGAACCTCATTGGACATTGGAGAAAAGTAAGAACTCATCCAGGAGAAGGCTCATCATACATAAAGACAAAAAGGAAACATATGCCAAATGGGGATATGCAAGATCCTCAAGTTTCTCTGATGGAATCCTCATCAGAGGGTTCACTGATCTAGAGAGGAAGCAAGTGGTTCATCAACAAATCCAACTTATGGAATTCATGAGATGATGGTATGATGACATGAGAAATGAAGCAGATCAAGAGATTGAAGATCTTTTCAATCAAGGAAGCTGTTGGAAGAAGCCTAGATGACATAAAGGTAAAATGAGGTATGTATGCTTGTGTTTAATATTATAATGTCTTGTCATATGGTTGCATGTAACATGTATCACTACTTCTATCTCGAGAAGCATGATCACAGGAAAAGGGTCTCCTCCTCTGAAAGGATGCAGGAAGGCATAAGTCACACTAGATGAAATCAACATAATATGTCCTCAAATGAAGTATGAGGTGGTTGACTACAAAGGAACTTTGATTGAAAGCTCCTGGAAATGGAATGTGTGAGGAAAGAAGAGATCGTGAGATATGCAACCATGATAAAGGCAATCAACATCCAAAAGACCAAGAAGATTTGACTAGGAAATCTTCTGGAAATATATGAAGACTATGATGGAAATCTGAAAAGGATGAAAACCCATGACAATGGATATCTTTGGGAGATGTGTCAACATGTATGTAGGATGCTGATACCTACAGGAAGATGTCATGATGAAGAGCCATCTCGAAAGGTACAATTTGATTTAATGTTATGTTTTGATTTCTTGAATAATATTTGAACGAGTTCATGCAGGGCTACTGGCACAAGAGTTGTAAGGACATGTACAACTATCATTCATGTGGAGGATGGAAATTCCTGAAAGAACCATGGTAAGGAAGAAGTAGCCATGTGACGAAGGTTCCAAATATGTATCAAGAAGGCCACTTTCGATGAAGAAATGAATGACATGACGAACCAAGAAGGAAAGTGATCGATGGCTAATGCCCTACAAGGAAGAAGCTCAACTAAATTTCATGACATCAAGGAAATTGATCAAGCAACTGAAGGATCCACGAAGAAGAAGCTGCTGATGAAAAATAGAGTCCCTAGTTAAGAGGGAGCTCTGACAAGTCCCTAATTGAGAGGGAGCTTGGGCAAGTTCTTGGTAAGAGGGAACTTGGGTACACTCCCTTATAGGAATGGGCATATCCTCCCTAGTTAAGAGGGAGAGATAGACACAACATTCTTGTCTTCGCCCAGGAAGAAAGAATGAAAGGATTGGGTAATCATCTGGGATCCGATGTTCTTTGAGGATGTGTAGGGCATCCAAGATAAGAGTAGGCAAGAGGACCAATATTCTTTGAGGGTTGGGAACCCAAGATAAGAATAGTCCTAGAAGGTCATATTCAGTGAACACCTAGGTGGGTATGTACCTTGAGAGACAATGATGAAGGTGTCTATAGTCATTGGTCTTGCCAACATTGTGCTTTGATATGATGAGAGATAAGAGCGGTTAGTCAAGGCCTTGCTGTGGAAACAATGTTGGTTACTATGATGCTATACATATGGGTTACCAATCTAATTCTTCTTATGGGAAATTCTTCAGATTGAGAATGACCACGTACCATTATGAATAACTCCCTAGTTAAGAGGGAGTGTCGAAGAAAATGTAACTAGGTTCGGTTTTCATAATGACATGATCTTTGCAAATGATAAAATAAAAGAAATAAAATTATTTTTGTATGCCTTGTTGCATGAGTTTCATGAGCAAGAGGTTTACTTGTTAGTGGCTCCCATTGAGAGCCTTGGGATTTATTATTGAGTCAAAAGAGTCAATGTCATGTATGAAGAGATCTTCTTGAGCATATGAAAAATATATATGAGTCAACCTAGTGTTTAGAAAAGCCCTAAAAAAAAAGCACAATGCTCTTGCTGTTAGCCAGCAAAATGAATTAAATACAATCATGTCGGCTCACCTATGGAGACACGCCCAATCAATATGACACGTCTGCTCATTTATGGAGACAAAACTATTATAAATACCCTGTTGAGATTTTCGTATAAGTTTAGTTTAGGATCTCAGATGTCTTTGAAATCTTTGGTGGTAATTATAGTGGATACAATGAGGTATAGGAACTCAGATTCTCTGAATTCTTCGGATGTGTACAAGTCTGAAATCCACATTACATGAGGGTAGAAAAACTTGGATGCCTGTAATTACAGTCTCAACCTTCTCGATATAATTGTGATGATGAAGACCTTGGTGCAGGGAAGGAAAATAGTCATAATCTCGGTATAATTGTGATGATGAAGATGTAGGTGATCTCTCTGTTATACACTTGGCACAGTCATAGTCTTGGCATAATACACTCTTGGCATACTAGACACAACCATGATCTCATCATAGTGGCAACCATGATCTTGGTCATAATCTTGATGAAGACAAGGTCATGATGAAGATCTCGGTATATACATACATATCTCAATATAGAGATCTCATTGACATGGTGATGATCTCAGTGAGAGTGCAACAATGATCTAGGAGAAGGTACAACAATGATGTAATTGTAATGCCCAATGATTACCTCAGTGAAGCAATAGTGATGATCATGAACTCAACAATGACAAAGAAGAGGATTAGTGTCTTGGCCTGGGAGTGGCCTAATAGGTCAAGGGTCATGGTCTTGATATTCGTCAATTGGAATCTCTATAAGAAGAATTTTGTGCGGGTTTTCCTCTCAAAGAGAGAGGTTTTGGCCTTGGAAGAAAGTCAACATCTTGTGTCTTTGTGTTTTTTTGTTTTGGTAACTATTTTATGAATTGAGAAGACACACTCTAATTTCAACAAGTGAAGAGTTGTGCTAATAAGAAAAATTAAAAACACCTCACAAACAATTATCATGACTAGAAAAATCTCGTTAACCTACATTGCCCTAGATTCTTCAACACTCCCCGTGTTCAACATTCACCAGGCAGGGAGTCTTCAACAAAAAATTTGAAAACAAGGTAGAAACCAACTCTACAACTCGATCATCTTGAACCTTGACATCTTCTACTGTAGATTCATCATGCTCTTCTACCTTTACGAAACCTAAAAGCATGACTGCCGAGACTTTCTCATGTGCTTGGTCTTCTTGTGTCTGTTTTCTTCTCTTGAGCTTCTTGTACTTGATGTTGGGGTTGTTATTCATGGAAGATTCCATCTTTTACTTGCATTCTCAATCTCTGTGCCCATAGTTATGGCATTTGTAACATTCAATGTTGGGCCTGAATGATTAGGCTAATGACATATTCTTTCTGTTGTCAAAATCATCATGAAACCTGTCTTGTGATCCAACAAACTTGCTTATAGGGTTTTTATAATGCACTTGATAATTGTACCTATCATAATATTTATAATCCTTATCCATATGTCCAAAGTTAGTACATGAAAAACAATAACCATTAAACAAACTAACATACCTAGATGAGTTATCTTATCTGAATGATCTTCTATATTCATTCTTTTTCAGAGGCAATGGCATAGTCCTTTGTTGACCTTTGTCCTTGATTGCTTCAACGTTATTTTTGGAACCACAACATTTTTAATCTTCTTCGGTCTTTCATCTTGATCAGTCTTTCATCAATCTAACCTTGCAAAGTCATGGAGCTTGTGCCTTCCTCACATGGAGCATTACCAGCTTCTTCTACCTTCATCTTCAACTCGGTCGTGTCATTGTTCTCCCTTTCGTCATCTAACAATTTTTCCTTCCCGAGCTTATCTATTTCATAGAGGTCTTCTTGAAATTTGCCTTTCAAGACTTTCCTTCTCTCTTCTGCCTCTTCTACTTGTAGCTTTAGAAGAGTAACCTCTTTTGCTTCTCTGTTAAGAACTTGTATTTGATCCTTCTGCCTTTCATTTTCTTTCCTAAGCCTGCTAATTTCTATTGAAGATGCATCTAATTCCTTTTGTTTTTGATCTACTTTAGATACGTACCTTTGGCCAGATTCCTTTAGTTGTCTTACCAGGGCTTTCTCTTTCCTTTTTGCTTCCTGCACTTGGAGTTTCAAAAGAGAAACTTCTTCCTTGAGTGTGTGTGATTTTCCTTTTCTGTGTTCTTCCATTCTTTGTTACTTTCTTCAAGTTCTTTTCTAAATGTTTCTTCAACTTTTCTGGATTCTTCCAACTGGACTTTAAGATCTTCGTTCTTCTTATTGAGGCTTCAAGCATGATCTTTTGCTATCTTTAGTTCGACTTCCAAAAGTTTAAAGTTTTCTTTTTCACCCTTAATCTTTTTTATAACTTTGACAATTTCGTTTTGAAATTCAATCTCGTTCATCTCGTTCATCTTCTTCTTCAGGAGGTTCCTTCCTGTTATTCCTAGCCATGAATAACACTCTTCCTATTTCATTTTCTTTGTTAGCAGTAATAGGATTTGAAATTATATCAATACTTGGAACTTCCTTTGAACGCTTGGCGGATTGCTTCTTTGATTTACCCATCTTTGCACTATGAAATCTGCCTTCCATCTATTAAGATGCTACTGAAAGAACCTGCTCTGATACTAATTGTTGGAAATACTAAGAGGGGGGTGAATCAATATTCTTATCAATTAATATATTTTTAATTCCACAAAGAATTAATTGTTATTAGCATTAGAAAACATAAACATCATCAACACCATTCAACAATGCATAATAAATAGAGACAATAGACAAATATATTTTTAGATGGAAACCCCTCCGGGACAAAGTCGACTGAACACTTCTTAATATTTGTCTTTAAAAGATTACATCAAATTTTCAGCGACCACTGAAGGAGGTTCCAAGCCCTTGATTTACAGGCTCCAACTTGTAGGATGCTCCAACACTCTGTTTACCAACTACGACTGGGAGGACAATCCAACACCCTGGTTTACAGGCTCTAACCTGAGGGATGCTCCAACACCCTATGTACTAGTTGCAACTAGATGGATGCTCCAACTCCCAGTGCAAGATTCAACCTGCCCTAGCACCACCCTGCCACCTTGAAGTGTTATTGGGTTCCAACCTAAATATGACTCCAATCACCTGCCTTGCAGCACCCTACCACCCTAATTAGCGAGCAGACCACGTTTCACAATTTTAAGATTGGATCCACTTGTGCTCTGAATCAATATTGTAGAAGAAGAACAATCAATCAATTTCACTACTTCTACTTAGTAAGTGTATCAGTGTGAAACTCTGCAACCTTACTACTAAACTCTGCTCAATCTTGGTAACCAATATGTCTGTTGTAGAACTATTAAAAAATAGCTTTGCTTCTACTCAATCTGTACGACATGCCTTGGTTGTCAACATCAACTGACTGTTGCACAACATTGCCACACTCTCATTGCTCAAATGTCAAACATTTCTATCATCAGGTCACACTCATCAAGTCATAACACAATCATTGCCATAATCCCATAGAACACTATCACTTAGTCACTATATATCAAAGATACTGTCATAGCTTTTGTCACAACTTCATTGTCATTGTCACAGTACAAGCGTCGTTGTCATCATAGTGAACCATCACATTGTGATATGTCACTGTCATACAAGGACAAGTTTCATTGTTATGTCATCATATATACCACTGTCTTTCAAGGCATTAGTACCACTGCCTATTAGAAGTCACTATCTCACAAGTTCAAAGTCACTCCCATTCATCAAGGTTGTTGTCATGTCAAGCCAATACATATATGGAGAACTGTTTGTTAACTCAAACACTGTTGTCAACCAAGTTATCCCCTAGCATGCAACACTGTTGTATCATGTGATTATCATATATTTTTGTACCAAGGTCACATTCATAGTTAAGGTACTATTAGATGCTGCCAAGTTTAAACTCTCTCATAATCCTTGTCAACCAATGTAAAATCAATTCTAGATCATCTTCAAACTTTTGCAATAAATCTTGACTCTACACAACTTTGCTTCAACATTCAATGTTATAGGTCATATCACCATTCTTTAGATATGCGTTCAATCTTAATGTCAAGCCCTTCAAGGCACACTATTCAGCAAACTTAAGATTCTTGTTTGTATCAATGACTAATGGGCAGAGCAGTACAACAAAACTACTATGTTGTGGCCATAAGAATGAGTGTGTACCTAATCAATTGAATTGCATCAGATTTCGTGAGATAAGTCTGTTTAGAAGCCGCAAACATTAAAACACCACGTCTTTCTTGTATGCTCCTCTTCTAGGATTTAATCAAAACATAATATCTTCATTAGTCTTTGTCATAGAGATATTGAAGCCACGCTAGCCCAGAACAAGGATAGGATTGTAGATGTCACAATGATAAGACTTGTTATTGTTGCATAAAAACTTTGAATGCAGGAAAACCAAGAAGTCCATTCACTAAACAATCACTATAAAATCAAGATCTCAATGCATTGTAGTGTACACAAGCCTGCAATGGTAGAGTAGGTCTTCGCTAGATAATTCTTCGCTGCGTAGAGACGTTGTAGTTGCACTGCAATTTTAGATTAGGCCACACAATAGATCTTGAATTGAAGTCCTAGTTGAGGGTCGAATTATCAGAATGATGGTTACAATAAGGTCGCTCTGTGATATGCTTTTCAAACATAGAACCTTTCAATAAATCCTTAAGGTTGAGTGACCTATTGGACATTTGCCAACCTTTCTGAGATAAGGAGACCCTTCAAAAAAGTTTTAACTATAGATCTTCACAGATCCACAGAATTGTGCCCTAAGGAGGGTCAAATATCATTGTTACTTAAACCAATATAGTTACCAATCAAACGAAAACTATTACCTCAAAACTAGAACTCTAGCAAAAAAACCCCAAACAATCATGAAAAAACACGTTGAAAATGAAAAGTGTTGATGCTGGAATAACAATTTATTTATTTATTTATTTTTTAAATTTCGGGTTACATTTTCAACATTTTTTAAAAATGGTAGTAAAAACCAATTTTTTTTATGCAAAAAACACCTTGAAAACAAAAAGTGTTGATGTTGGAATAACAATTTTTTTCTTTTTTTGGGTAAATTTTCAACATTTTTTAATAGTGGTGTTAAAAATAAAATATCATGACTTAGAAAAACATTAAAATCTTGACAAATTTTCAACCATGGAATTAAAACCACAGATTATGATTAAAAAAAATCTTAAGTTTTCAGAATATTTCAAGTATGATTAAGGAAAGTCTGAACACCACTATTCATTATGGAAAAATTTTATGACTAAAAAACTTAAAAAATGAACACCTGTATGAAAGAGTTATTATATCAAAAGTAATTTATTTTTTAAATGCTAAATATATAGTGATTTAAAAATATTACCCTAAGACAACTTGATACATTGCAACAAAAATTTTAAAATCAACCATCAAATTGACACGCAGTGTAGGTGAACTCGACTCATTGTAATGAAAACTTAAAGACCAACCATGAAATTGACACATTGTGGGGGCAAAATGGATTTATTATAACGAAAATTTTAAAATCAACTATCAAATTGCACATAATAGGATCGGGTTGCTAGATGAACATCGACACAGGAAATAAATAAAAAATGAAAAATAGAAAATAAAACAAAAAATTCAAATATTGAAAAAAATAAAACCAATAAAAAACACTAAAAAATAATACAAAAGAAACAAAAAATTCAAATATTTGAAAAGAAAACAATAAACAAAATAGTATATCATATAGTATTTATATATATATATATATTTTATATATATTAAAATAATAACAAGTAATAAAATATAATTTTTTTAAAAACATGACAAAAAATTATTATCGATATTAATAAATTAATATCCATAATATAAATATTATTGTTCAAATATAGCCGTATTGATATTATTGTTTCTACATTGCTCTCTATTTAAGCCTCTGCCACGGTTCCGCCTCTTCATTTGGTCCTGATGATGAACCACACTTGTTGGTTCGAAATATGTTGGCCAAAAATTTCTCTCATGTGATTTCCACAGAAAGGCTTTGCTTAATGACAAAAAAATCAAATATAAAAATCATATATAAAAAAAGGGAAAATATTTCTAAAATACACATAATTTAATTTAACGTAGAAGAAAGTTACAAATAAAGTTAAAAAAAAACAAAAAACCATTGTTTTTTTTTTAAGTTAAAAAACGAAACTAAACTTAAAACAAAAAACAATTTAAAAAAAATAAAAAATAAAAAAATTTAGAAAAATAAAATAAAACATTAAAAAAAATTAATTTAAAAAAAATATAAATAAAAAAAACCCTCCCTCCCCAGTGTGATTCCCTCCCTGGCCACTTGGAAATCGGCCCCTACACACCCCAGGGTTGGCGTTGATGGGTTATTTTTTTTTTTAACTTAAAAAAATGTTAGATTTATTTTTATTATTTTTTTCCTGTTTAAATTATATGGTTTTTTTTTTGAAATATTTCATTATTTATTTATTTTTTACAAAGTTAATTCTGGTTTTTTTATTTTTACATTTTATCGTTTTGTTTTTTTGTTTTTTTTTTTTTTTAATATTTGATTTTTTTGGTTATGTTTTTATTTTTATTTTTATGTTTTATTACCAACATGAAAATCACCAACATTTAAAAAAAATATCCACACTTAATACATTAGAAATTTTAAAGTGTAAAAAATAAATCCTCTAAAAGTAAGGGTTAACATTGCATCAACACTTTTGAAAATGAAGATGGAAATCACTAACAAAAAAAATGTTCATACTTGATGCATAAAAAATTTAAAGTGTCAAAAATAAGTCCTCTAAAAAAAAGGTGTTGATGTTGCATCAACACTTTTCAAAATCAGCGTGAAAATCACTAACATTTAAAAAAAGTGTTCACACTTGATACATAAGAAAATTTAAAGTGCCAAAAATATGCTAAAAAAAAAAACTCTATTTTGCATCACCTCTTTTCAAAATCGAATGATTTTTTGCTACCTCAAAAAAATAGGTACTAGTAATTTTCTCGTTTGATCGGTAATGATGTTAACCTTGAATAATCCAAACATCTTGAACTTCTACCTGCAAGATCAATCCACCCAAACAAATCTTAAAAGAGCTAAGGACAAACAAAACTTCCCAATCCTATCTTTCTGATTTCTTCATTGTCTCCATAGGTGATGAATTTCAGAATTCAATAGATTCAAAAGATGTTCATTGAGTTCGTTGCCCCTTAGGAGAGAGATCTCAATCATTTATATGGGTTTCTAATAGATAGGAGAGGGCTTCCAAAGTTGACCATTGGAATAAGTTTTGAAGGGCAAGGGTATTTAAGATATATTTTTTATTTTAAAATAAATCCCTAGGAGAAGGTCGCTTGCCTTTTTTGATGAGGGTTTGCATGTTTAATAAAGTCCAACAATCCTCAAAATAATATTTAAGATCCTTTAAGAGGTACTTTAGTCAAAACATGGATGAGAGGACCCTTCTTCCTTGCATTGAGGAAGTGTCGGCCTATGGTAGGGTTCTTTGTCACCATGCATGAGGTTTTAGCCCATGAACTGGGGTCTTTAACTTCAAACACAAATATCTTTCAAACCAAGAGGCCTCTCGGGGCGTGACATATACCACAGGAAACAAATCGATGAGAAGAATATAATGACGAGGATCTCCAATGAAAATTCAGTGATATTCTTTTTCAAAAACCTCCGACAAGTTCAGGGTATGATTATTGTCCAACCAAATCTTAGATTTAGGGTTAGGGTTTCTAGCCATGCTTTCATTGAAACTCCCAACTTGATGTAATCTAGAAAAATATAAGAGTGTTCATTAACTAACATTGACATCAATGACAACACCATTCAACATTTTTAGTATAAAGAACTACGGAGTTTTGTAATGATTGCATGAAATATGGTGGAGCAAAAGTTGAAGATGCTTAAAAGATTGGTGAAAATCAATTTGATATGAAATCTTAAGGGACCTAAAATATCTTATTGCATTCTTGCAAGGAGGGTATTAGATATTTTATGGTAAAATTATTAACATTACTTGTAAGAGGTAGTGTAAACTAAACTCACCATTGCATATTATAGCATATACTTTGAATTCTACATCTTATGAAGCTAGGTCTAGTAGGGTTCTTGTAGGTCTAGCAAAGGAAGGATTCATGGAAGTTATATGAAAAACACATTTCCAAAGCATCCAATTTGATGTTCATGTTGAGGAAGGATTAAATCAAGCTATTTGAAAATGCATATTTGAAAAGTGGCCAATATTGGACATTGTTTACATTATTTTCTTTCTTGAGGAATGTATTATGGTAGAGAAGAATTGGTGCAATCAAATCAATGGTAGTGGATATTACGTAGATTGAGCTAAAAAAGTCAGCATTTGGCTATTCGACCATTATGCAACTATATTTACGTACTAGTTGGTGTATGTAGATCAATCTCAAAAGGTTTGGCATGTGACTATTCTATTGTCTTATGCTATTTGCTTCAATTTATTGGCGAGAAATTGGAGCAATGTTTTACTTAATGGAGAAAGATACCAATAAAGGAAACAAACTGGTAATCTATAGCCTTTGACCATTGGAATATAGAAAGCCTACTTATTTACAGAGCAAATTCATTCATTAAGATGTCAATGTAGAGGATGTGTAGCAACTTAATGAAGAGAAGTTTTAGATGTTTTAGATGATTTTGTCTTTTGGGAACATGCCATTTTTCTTGGCTCTTTTGTATTTTGTTGTAGGTCATCTTGGTCCTTGAATGTTATCCAAGTTCGCTTGTAGCATGGGTACACCATTTTGATTCTATGTGGTTTCTATATGTGCATGTTGGTTTTTCATTGTGGATTTTCTTCTTTATTATTTGTAAAGTAGTTTACTTGGGATGGAATTTAGGATATAATTTATGATTTTTCCTTTCTAGTCAAATTCTATAAATTGCTCTTGGAGGTTGGGCATAAGCACCTAGTTGGAAGAACCATTTTGTGCCTAATACCATATCCCATATAATGGAAAACAATACAATATTATAGATAGTGCTAAGTTTAGTATTTAGACAAATGCCTTATGTCATATTACTACTTCTTTGACTTATTATCAATTTGCAATTATAATGATGAGATGGCTTGGTTTTGTCATATTCAGTTTCTAAGATGTCTTTCTTAAAAATTCTATACTTTTTCACTTATGATCTTGCAATGGTATAATTAACAATTTTGAATTGTAACAATGAGATGGTGTGGTTTTGTCATCTTGAGATTCTTCATTGTCTCTTTCATCGAAAGTATCCACTTTTTTTTCACTTATGATTTCACAATGATATAATTTTTTTGATTCACATATTGGACTTCACCATTTTTTTCGCCACATCTGCAACATTCACTATCCATCTTATCTTGAATTCTATTTTTTATTGTTTGCACTTTAATCTGGTGTAATATATTCTTTCTTTTTCTTTTTCTTTTTATATATTTATTTTATTATTTATTTTTATTTGATTAAGAGGTGTTATCCTTTTGAGGTTACCCCAATATTGTTTAGATCATTTTTGGTGTGCTTCATGTTATATGGGGTGCATGGCTTGTTGACTACTTTTGGATGTATGGTGATGGACATTCACATTGGATATCGTTTACTCATGGATTGGTATGCCTTGACTTGACGCTTATGTGACACACTTATATGAGGCTGGAGACCTTTGTTTCTTTTGACAATATAAAGGGCTTGGTTATTTGTTTGGGAGAATGACCCATATAAAGTATTGTTGAGCATATAGGAGGAAATGATTGAGCCTTAGGTAGCATGGGGACAATTTGTTGCTTGTAATGAGGTTTGTGCTTGACTAATGGATGTTTGGGTCGAGGAGTGATCATGTAGATGCAATGGGCCTAGAGGTACATATGTCTTATGAGGAAGCATGGGAGTGTTGGATCCCTTGGCCTTTCGAGGAGCATTAGATACTTCCCATGGAATGTTCGCCTTAGGACCCGTCCGTAATAGATATGCACACCTTGGAGCTTGACATGTGTCATTTAGAGTTGTAGTGCTTTACATGTGGAACTATTTAGTGATTATTTAGATTGTTTGTTTTGGACATTATCCACCTCCTCTGCCTTTTATATAAATAAAGGAAGGAGAGAGATTTTCCATACTAAATGGAGATCATACTTGTTTTGGAGATTTGTGAGAGAAAATTTGTTTCTTTACTTGTTCTCTTCTTCATTATAATCTTCTCTTTTGTTTTGTGCACTAGGGTACATGATTTGATTCAAGAAGAATAATGAGGTTAGGGTTTTCCCTAATAAGACAAGATAAGTTATGGTTTGGGAGAAAACTTAGAGGAAGAAGGGGAGCACTTATTCTTATGGTTTGTGAGAGAGGAGGACTATAGACTTGTGGCATTTAGAAACCCTACTTGACTTGGATTTCTTGTTATGGAGAAGATGGAGGATAAAGGGACCTATGTGATGCAAGTGTAGGTGCCAAAGAACACTTGCCAAAGAAGAGTTGTTGAAGTGTGTGTTTGTTGGTTGTGGATCTTTGATTGAGTTGCCAACTTTTGTTGAGAGTGATTCCTATCTAGGAGTTGGTGGCTAGGTTTTACTATTTTTGGAAGGTGCCCTAGTTATGGTTTGTAGAGTATGACTTGTATCCATTTATATTAAATTATTGGTATGTAACTTGTAACTCCCTGGTTAGGGTTCCTTGCTAACCAAACTTTGTGTACTTGTATATTTGACTTTTAGCTTATGTTCTCATGAGAATTGAATAATTTCTAGTGTTGTTTAGGCATATTGATTTTACATAATAGTGAGTAGATTTTGTTAAGTGATTTGGAAAACATATAGAAGCTAAGAGGGTGGATTTATGGCTGATTATTTTTTTCTATAATAAGTAATTTCATATCTATTTTATTTTGGGATGCGTTCTATAAGAGTTGGAAACATTTTTACTTTGAATTAAAATTATTTGGTGTTTATATTCTTGGTTTGCCTTTTGTGTTTGGTTGAAAATAAGTGAAATATATGTTGTTTTAATTTATATTTTAGATCCAATCCTTCTATATTTAGATAGAAGATAAATAATATATAGGTCATTAGGAAAGGTGAAGGTGTAATCACATCCCTAAGGTAATTTATTATTGAATAAATAAAGTTTGGATCCATACTACATAAAAAAAATATTATGTACCAAATAATGTGGAGTAATGGGTATGCTAGGTTTTGGTATAAGGCTTGGTGGGCTTTGGGACGAGTCCAGTTGTGAGTTGAAATTAGTTATCACTTCATTCAATTCTTCCATTTTGTTTATGGGATTGTTTAATCTAGTTTTTTTTTTCTTTCCCAGCTTGGTCACTTCATTCTTTTTATTACGATTTTTTGACATGATTATTGTTATTAAATGCCTTGATGGGCCTTGAGGAAAATTTGATATCCAAAGAAGCAATTCTAGCAAAATACATTTTGTTGAAGAATTCAATTACCATGAATTGTTAAGTTTTTAGTATATGTGGAAGAGATAGTCAACAATGGTTGTAGACTATTTTCATTAGAGAAATTTCCCAGTTGGCCTATGTGAATTGACAAATGTACATCGATGGAATTACATGGACCCACACAAAAATCAATAATTGAGAAGAATCCAGTTATTTTCACACAAGCATCATTGTATATTTTGACTCTTATAGCGTTAGATGTTGAATTTTGTATTGTGGCTTGATTTAGTAGCTAAAATGAAAATGGTGTGAATGATAGATGGTGTATATTGGGGATTGATGTAGAGATATTGCGGTGACAATGGTTTGAAGGGAGAATATAATGGTTGGGACAAACAATCATTTTAACAAAGGGTGACAAATGTGATGGATGAAATGATAACACGTGGGAAGTATGAAGTGAAGGTCATCCTACTCATAAGGTAAAAATTGACATGTTAAAAATTAGAGACATAAAATGGTATTCTTGTTCATCCCATTCTAATGGATAACCATGCACACTTTCACACTTGGGATAATAAAATAGATAATGTTATTTGGGGCTTGGTGTATATTTAAATATACATGTAACAGTTGAATGATGAAGGGACACACCTTTTAGTGTTAGCAATCTACCTTTAAATATTAATTAATCATAAAATACATTATAAGGTTGACAATACTTTTCATAGCCTTATCATTTATGTTAGATAACACTAAATGAAGTTATAGATTTGACGAGAAGATGGTAGAGTTTTAGTTGAAAAGTTTCTTATAACGAAGTTGTTTCATGTTGTTCCTTTTCATATGATATGTTAAGAAGTCCACCTTAAGATTTCTATTCTTAGTCAAATTCTTTTTCTCATTCCCCATTTCTTATTTTTGATACTTGCAGTCACAATAATTATGTTAAAATACAACTTTTGTTCAAAATTAATCATGGTATTTTATTATGAAAAAATTGAAGTCTTAAATGAGAATAATGAGAACTGAGGTTACATGCACAAGATCCAAATGGTAGCTATTGTAGAAACAATCAATTGGACCTGATCATGAGATCTACATTAGAGTAGAATTGGCAAGAGTTTATTTGAGACAAGATCAACCCTCAATTGAACCACTTTGTCTTTCAACCACCTTTCTAACAATTAACTTATATAATTTTTTTTTCTTTCATATTTGATCTTTTTCCAAGTTTTTACATGAATATCAGAGTGGTAGTTACTTTGGTTTGAAGTATGCTATCATTAGAGAAAGAAATATTAGTATTTTTTCATAAATTTTCATATTACGAACCAAAAAATAAGATTAACAAAATTTTCAAATTTATTAATATTCTCGGAAAAAAATTCTTTCCATAAAAATAAAGTGTAACCACAAAACAAGATTAATCAATTTTTCAAATTTATTAATATTTTTCATAATTAGAGGGTGAAAAGTAACATGTCAAATTTAGATGGTCAAAACATGAGCATAAGCACCAAATGCATTGATATATAGGTATATGGTTATTTTCAAGAAATAATAAAATATGTCTCTACATTAGAAAGGGATGACCATGATTACTATTACCACAAAATTTAGCAGGCCCTTGAGAGGGAAACCCTACAAAACAAGTAGGTAGATCAAGTGCTAAAAATGGGACAATGGCCCACTGTCACCACAGCCAATATCCCTTGCTATTTACAGACTTCCACCAATGGGAGGAGTTCCAGTAGAATTATGGTCACCTATGTAAGGTATTCTAAGGCTTGAGGTGTAAGGTGATGGACTAAGACTTCTCAAGAGAGACTAAACGTCATGATATAAGGCTTCAAAAGGAATTTCACTTTCTATGAGAGACTTAGGAGTAAAAGGCACGAGATCTAGGGTTTCGTGAATTTTTTTATGGTTTGAGGCACTCCCAAGATAAAGACAATGATAAGAAAGGCTTCTTATGATATATTTCAACAAGTACTAAGCACATAAAACCTTCAAAGAATTCCCCAAGTTGAGGAGGAATAGCTAGGGTTTCCCTCATAGGGAAACACCCAGGGCAAGAGATTTTATGGAGTAAACTTAAGCGGATGCCCACCAAACTTTGAGAATAGGTAGCTTAGATCCCAAGCTTTATATTTAGGCTCTCAAGTTCCCGTAAAACCTCTCCCAAGGAAATTTTCTCTAAACCCTAGTTAGACATCCTACCTTAAGAGGAACATAATTTTTGGAGAGAGAATTTATGGATAAAAAGTAAGGTTGACCTTCAAGGACATGGATTAGTGCCTTGTCCTTTGGGAATATGGAGTTTAGGAGGCTCAAACTAAACTAAATAGTTTCCAAGGAGGATAAAAATTGATGCCTTAGGTACCATCTTCCAACATTTACCCACTTCTAAGGCAAATGGAGTTTGATGGAGAGCTTAAAGGATTCCTCCACTAGGAACATTCATTACATTTTACAAAATGAATATTGTGGAAAAGTGTAACTAGGTTCGGTCTTCATAATGACATGTAAATATGATTTTATATAATGAGATGTAAATAAGAAAAATAAAAATTATTTTATTCACTTGCTTCATGGTTTTCATGAGCAAGGGATTTTGTTTTTGAGTCAAGATTTCCATTGAGAGTCTTTAGGATTTATTTATCATCTAGTCATAAAATATTAGAGTCATTGTCATGTAAATGAAGTCATGTTACACTTTGTAAAAGGTCATATTGTCTATGTAAAGTATCCTCTAAGAACTTGTCATCTATCCTCTTAAAGTCGACCTACAAACGATGGATGAACTCTCTAGAACAAGTTGGCCTACCTACAACATACATGTCGGCCTAAAGGACATGTGATGAGGTGTATAAATACACACACTCGTCCTCCATTTGAAGACAAGTAGCTCGACTTGCATTAAGAGAAGAAGAAGTGCAAAGAAAGGAATGAAGAAAAAGTGCGAAGAAAGAGAACATAAGTGCGAAAAAGGAAGAAAGAGGATTCTTCTGGGTAATGCGAAGTTAGGCTTTCTTTTGGATCAACGAAAAGGACTTTCTTCTGGGACAACGCAGTTTCTTCTAGACAGTGTGAAGTTATGGCAATGAAGTTTCTTCTGGGAAAGTGAAGAAGAGGTTTCTTCTGAGGCAACAAGAGAAGGATTATTCTCTGAGGTCGAAGCAAAGACCTAGAGACCGAGATTCTCTAATGGGAAGTCGTAAAGGAACATTAAAAAGGATAGAGATTGATTTTCTCTAGAAGGAGCCAAGGAGAGTAGTTCAAGATCAAGAAGAAAGGCAAGGAAAGGAAGAGGCAAAGAATCAAGGTTAGTGACAAGGTTCTTGAGAGGATACTAGACTCAAGGGTCTATGTCACAGTCTTGGTACTTACCAATTGAAGATCTAGAAGAATAGTTTGATCGGGTTTTCATCTCAAGAGGTGAGAGGTTTTGGCCCTGGCTGAGAAGTCTACACACTATGTCACTTGTATTTTATTGTACACATTGGTAATTGTCTTGACGAGCATAGCACATTAATAAGCTAACAAAGAGAATGTTGGAAATACTGAGAGGTGGGGTGAATCAACATTTCTTTTCAATTACTATTTATATTAGTTAAAAACATTTATATTTGGAAAACAGAAGTAGATAACAGGAATAAATGCTTTTATTAATGTGACATTTGCAATAAATCAAGTACTATATAATATATATATATATATATATATATATATATATATATATATATATATACATATACATTATCATATACATATACATATACATATACATTTATATATCATTTTCCAAGCACCAACTTGGACTCTTTGTGAGGCTCCAACCTCCAAAGCACCAACTCTGTCTTGTCAAGGCACCAATCTTGAATTTAGGAGCACCAACTCCTAGGACACCAATTCTTTCAGTTCTAGGCACCAACCTCAAGGGCTCCAACCCTCTATTGTAAACTGTCTGGATCAGTTTGGTTGTAATTATTTGCTCCCAACCCTGTTGGGCCTATGACGTACTTCTGTCCTCCTGTTCCTTCCATTTCTGCTAGAGCTTCGGCTTCCTTTATTTTCTTATAATTTTCCAGTAACTCTAAACTTTCCTTGTTCTCTGTTTTATATTCTTGATACCCCTGACCTTTGGCTTCATTTCTCTGCTGGCTCTTCGGCTTCCTCAACGCTCACTTGATCTTTCAGCTTCCTTTGCACTCACTCTTCGGCTTCCTCTGTCTCTTCAAATCCATCAATACACACAGGACACGTTAATGTGGAAGAGAGGTTGAATTACAATAGTGTTGCATATTAAAAATATCAGAGAGGCCATTTTTAATATTCATACAATATACATTAATTTTTCACGGAAAGCATATAAGAGAGACTATAGCCATATAGAGGTCCCACATGGCACATCATCCTTTTGTCGTAATCGATGCTTTAATATGACAAGGCCTTAAGCCTTTAAACCCGGGACCATACAATATATCGGAATACAAGGATGCACAGGAATACACGGAAAATGCACCCTCCAAACACAAAAGGTTAGACTTCAAATGTATTACACCCGCATCTATAACTTCATTGGGTCTGCTCCTTCACAACTTTATTGCAATCGACAGATTTTCACATAACATAACCAATTCCCTGATATCCGGACGCGATATTATTTTAAACTGTTTTAATAACTCTGTCGGGTCCATGTATTATATCGCATATATATATATATATATATATATATATATATATATATATATATATATATATATATATATATATATATATATATATATATCACATATTTAATGTGCCATTCCTTTATAAATTATGATATGATATTAAGCAGTATTCCTTAGCGATCCTCCACCGTTGATCTGCTCACGATCCAACGGTCAACACTTAACCTGATCAACCCAAAAATTGTCCGTTGATCCTTCGCCATCAATTAACCCGCACTGGATCCAACAGCTTGCATGAATTTCGGGTGAGCAATTTGCAAGGGAAATAACCACCCGAAAAAGTGGTTTTCTCTCTCCACCCTCGTGCTACGTGTCGCTCGGTTAATGGAATCGGGCTCTCTCCTCTAAATACCACTTACTGCCTAGCGTCTACCCGAAAACCACTGCCACTATTACAAATCTGCCTTTTGGAATATAACCATGTGCATTCACTTTGAATTTAACCCGATATATGTGGTTATATACTTTAACCCGATATATACTCCTCCACTCTTTTCTGGTCTGATATGACCCCGCGATGGCTTTCGATGCACTGCTCCAATAGCTCTTCTTTGATATTTCTCCGCTCTTTTGGCTCCTCTGTTAACTTCTTTTGGCTCCTCCTCATTCTCTCGCTCTTACACTTACTTGGCTTTCCTATGGCTTCCGATACCGCTCCAATGGCTCGACTGTCTTGGCTTCCCTCTGGTTTCTCCTCATGGCTTCTTGCTCCTATTTCTTCACGGATCTGCTCTACTTCTCCTTGGCCTCACATCATTATTTACTCATCCAGAATATTGCCATATTGACATCAATGACAATCTAGGTCAACAATCTCCCCCTTTGTTATTGATGGCAATATTCTTGTTCTCTCCCCCCTTGACATTAATGGCAAAGGAGTGCTCAAGGACTCCCCCTATTGAACTGCTCCCCCTATCCTGCAACATTTTTATGAATCAACTTGAATGATGCTAAAGAGATAACTCCCATCTTTTGATGAAGATGTTCAAATGCTTCTTGAGGACGAGGTTTTGTGAAAATATCAGCTATCTTCTCCTTAGTATTGATATATTCCAAGATGATGTTTTGTTCAGCTACTTGTTCACAAAGGAAATGATACTTGATTGGTATATGTTTGGTCTTTGAGTGCATCAATGGTTTTTTGCCGAGGCTGATCGCACTTGTGTTATCACAATAGATGGTAATTGGTTAATTTGTACCTATGTTGACATCTTTTAGAGCTTCCTTCATCCATAGTATTTGAGTACAACAATCTACGGTAGCTATATACTCGACTTCAACTGTAGATAGTGATATGGATGTTTGTTTTTTGTTGAGCCAAGATACTAAACAGTCTCCCAGGAAGAATGCATTTCCACTAGTAATTTTCCGATCATCGACACTTTCAGCCCAATCAGCATCGATGTAAGCAGTCAAAGTAAGAGTTGAGCTCTTAGGGTACCAGAGACCGAAATTAGGAGTTCCTTTCAAGTATCCGAGAATTCTTTTTACAACCAACAAATGGGACTGTTTAGGAGCTGATTGAAATATTCCCACCATTCCTACTGCGTGCATAATGTCAGGTCTCGTAGCAGTTAAGTACAAAAGGGCTCCAATTATTGACCTGTAATGAGTTGCATTTACCAGAGGGGAGTCATCATTTTTGCTCAATTTGCAACTTGTGGTCATAGGTGTGCTCATGGGTGCACAATCTACCATTCCATATCTTTTAAGCATGTCTTTAAGATATTTGGCTTGAGATATAAACATGCCTGCCATAGTTTGAGATACGTGTAATCCAAGGAAGTGAGATAACTCTCCTATCATTGACATCTTGAACTCTTTTAACATAATTTGAGAAAACTCATGGCTCATCTCATCATTATTACTAGAAAAAATTAGATCATCAACATAAAAAAGTGTGACTAGTAACTTATCCTCATCTTTCTTTATGTAGAGATTATTTCCTGCCACCCCCTTCTTGAAGCCTTGTTGTTGTAGATAGTGATCCAATCTTGCGTACCAAGCCCTAGGAGCTTGTTTCAACCCATATAATGCCTTTTTCAACTTACAGACAAAGTCTTTTCCTTGTGTTAGATTAAACCCTTCTAGTTGCTCCATGTAGACTTCTTCCTTGAGTTCCCCATTCAGAAATGTTGATTTTACGTCCATTTGATAGATTTTGAATCCTTTTGAGCAAGCAAATGCCAAGAACATCCTAATAGCTTCCATAGGAGCTACTGGTGCAAATGTTTGTTCAAAGTCAATTCCTTCAACTTGTGAATAGCCTTTACAAACAAGCCTTGCCTTGTTTATGATGATTTGTCCATCTTCATTCATTTTGTTTTTGAATACCCACTTGGTTCCTATTATGTTTTTGCCCTTTGGACGAGGTACCAGCTCCCATGTCTCATTCTTCTCAATTTGAGACATTTCTTCTTCCATGGCTTTTACCCAATGAGGATCCTTACTTGCTTGAGTAAATGTTTCTGGTTCTGTCATGGATAGAAGAGCAACATCATTTTTCCTTGGTGTACTTGTCATTCTTCTTCGTGTCTGCATCCCTTCATCTACATTGCCAATAATCTACTCTTCTGGGTGATATTTTTGGAGAAACTTCATCTTTGAAGGGGTTTGAGATGGTTCTTTTTCCTTGGGTATTTCTTGATCTATTTCTTCTTTTTCAGGTTCTTCTTCTTCAATGAGAGGATCAACTTCATGTTCTTCAATGTCTTTTTCTGGAAGGTCTTCATCAATCTTTACATCAATGCTTTCCACTATTTTTTGTAGTCGATTATTGTAGCACTTGTAGGCTTTGCTTCCTGTAGAATATCTAAGGAAGATCCCTTCATCAACCCAAGAATCAAACTTTCTTGGTGAGCCATCATTGATTTTTATGAAGCACTTTCTTCCAAAAATCTTGAAGTATTTTACTGAAGCAGGGCTTCCTTTCCATAATTCATAAAGAGTCTTTTCATTATTTGGTCTTAATTGAGTTTGATTCAAGGTATAGATAGCTGTCCTGACTGCTTCTCTCCAGAATTTTGGTTGCAAGTCAGTTGCTATTAACATTGTTCTTGCCATTTCTTGAACTGTTCAGTTTCTTCTTTCAACCACCCCATTTTTCTTGGGTGTTCTGGCAGCATACAGTTCTCTTTTATTTCCATGTATTTTACAGAATTCATTAAATTCTTTTGATGTGAATTCTCCTCCTCTATCTATTCTGAGGCACTTAATCTTTGAGTCCTTTTCATTTTCTACAAGAGCTTTAAGATTCTCAAAACACTCAAATGATTCAGATTTATATTTTATAAAATATATCCACATCATTCTAGTATAGTCATCAACAAATAAAGCAAAGTGCCTTTCTCCTTGGAGTGCCAGAGTTCTAGTTGGTCCACATAAATCCGCATGGATAATCTCCAAAGGCTTTGATGTAGAAAACTCCTTGGTCTTGTGGCTGGTTCTAGTTTTCTTTCCATGTTGACATGGACCACATATTCCTTGATTTGGTTTGAATAATTTTGGGATGTCTCGTACTACTTTAATATTGATGATATTGATCAAGTTATCGAAGCTTTAATGTCCAAGTCACTTGTGCCACAACCAACTTTCATCTGTTTGACTTAAGTAGCATTTATCTTCTTGAATCTTGTTCAGAATGTAGATGTTGTCTGGTGTTCCAACCCATTTCGCCACAAATTCCCCTGAGGAAGAGTTCCTTATTTCACAGTCTTTGGTGCTAAAGACAACATTATGTCCTTGATCACAGATTTGGCTAACACTCAGGAGGTTGTGTTTGAGCCCGTTTACCAGCAAAGCATTTTGAGCTTTTCCTTTTCCATTAATAAGAGTAACAATTCCTTTTCCAGCAATTTTGGTAGATCCACTTCCAAAGGATACATTTCCTTCCTTTTTGTTCAATGAGACAAACTTCCTTTGGTCCCCTGTCATGTGTCTGGAGCACCCACTCTCCACAAACCAATGATTTTCATTATTTTGGGCACATAGAGCTAGGCCACATTTATTCGTGTTGGGATTCTCACTTCTTGTTTTTCCTCTTTTGAGTGGGAAATTTTGTTCATTGTGGCCATTATTATTACATAATGAGAAAATCAGATCAAATTTGGCCAAGGGATCAAAAGAATTGTAGGTCTTGATCTGTCCTTGCCCTTTGGGGCCATATGGTTTGTTTATTTGATCCTTCAGTTTTGGTGTTTCATTCTTACAAGCCATGCATTGTCTAGCTTGATGACCAATATTTTTACAATAGAAACAATGCCCAAAAAAGATAGTTTTGTACTTGTTGTAATAGCCATGATTTGAATCAACATTCTTCCTTGGAATTACTCCCGCTTCATTCTTTGGATTTGAGATGGGCCTTTGATGAAATACTGTTTTGTATCTGTTGTAACTTCCATGATTCAAATCAACATTCTTCCTTGGAGTTACTCTATCTTCATTCTTTGGATCTGGGATGAACCTTTGATGAAATAATCTTTCTTCTTTTGGGTTGCTAGAAAGTACACCGGCATAACTTTTCGCATTATTCTTAGTACTTGATGATTCTCCTTTAAAACCTATTCCGGATTTATCATATTGAGGTTTTTGATTATTTAGGATAGTGTCAAGTATTTGAGAGATCTTCCAATCCTTTTTAACTTGCTCCATTTCCTTCCTCAGAGATACTATTTCGGCTTCACGTTCTTCACAAGCTTCTTCTTTTTCTTTTAGCTTATTTTTCAAGAGATCTTCCCTTATTTTTGTTTCCTCGTTTTCTACCTTGAGAGAAATGATTTTATTCCATAATTTCTCATTTTCTTCAACGACACTTATTAACAATTCATCTACATTTCCATCTAGCCTTGAGTCATCATCATTTGTGAATGCCATGAATAATACTTCTCGGCTTCCAGCATGATCATTTTCTTCATCCGATTCTTCGTTACCTCCTTTGCGGTGAGGGAACTGGTTAGTTGATTTCTTTTTGATGACTACAAATTCATCTTCATCAGAATCATCTTGCTTAGAGAGGAAATTCTTCTTATTGAACCCTTTCTTTTTGTATACCATCCTTTTAGAATTTTCTTAATCATCACTATCGTGCTTATGAGGACATTTTGCAGCATAATGACCTATTTTTCCACATTTGAAAAAAATAAGAGGGTATTTACCTTTTAGCTTAGATCCTTTCTTCAGTCTTCGTACAAATTGCGCCAATTCGGATTCAACATTGGAGTCATCACTACTAACATTCCTTTCTTTTCCCTTTTTTGATTTTGAGGCCTTGAATGCTGCATCTTTGGAACTTGGGCAACCTTTTCTCATCTCATAGGCAATGAGCATTCCATGGAGTTCATCCATCTTGAGAGTATCTAGATCCTTCACTTCTTTTATGGCACTTACTTTGGAGTCAAATTTGTCTGGGAGAGATCTTAATACCTTTTGAACAATGGTGCTTTCTTCAATGTTTTCGTCCAATCCTTTAAGAGAGTTGACCACTTCAGCTACTCGGAGAAAGTATGATGCAATATCTTCTTCATCATCCATTTTCAGACTTTCAAATTGCCTTCTATGAGTTTGAAGCTTTTCCTTCTTGAATTTGGAGTTCCCGTCGTATAAGCTAATTAGCTTATCCCATTCTCCTTTGGCAGAGTTACAATTCATGACTTTTGTAAATTCAGGATTAGTGATTCCATTAGTGATGGAGTTTAAGGTTTTTGCATTTGCAACGTAGACTTTCCTCTCGTCTTGATTTGTTGGAAGAGTGGAAGGAGCTATGTACTCATTTAAGACCAAATGCCAAACCTCAAGTCCAAGGAACATTAAGTAATAGGACATTCTCTTTTTCCAGAAACCAAAATTTGTGCCATCGAACAAAGGAGGTCTTCTTGACACTTCTTGATTTCTCGTCATGACTAAGAATCCTTCTTCAAGCTGTTAGGCTACTATGAAGAAGCCCGCCCTGATACCAATTGTTGGAAATACTGAGGGGGGGGGGTGAATCAACATTTCTTTTCAATTATTATTTATATCAGT
Organism: Pinus taeda; assembly: GCA_000404065.3. Taxonomy (NCBI): domain Eukaryota; kingdom Viridiplantae; phylum Streptophyta; class Pinopsida; order Pinales; family Pinaceae; genus Pinus; species Pinus taeda. The sequence continues at coordinate 432,583 of APFE030128540.1, read as the reverse complement.
TAAAAACATTTACATTTGGAACACAAAAGTAGATAACAAGAATATATGCTTTTATTAATGTGATATTTGCAATAAATCAAGTACTATATATATATATTATATATAGATATATATATATATGGTTTCAATCAATTTCCAAGCACCAACTTGGACTCTTTGTGAGGCTCCAACCTCCAGAGCACCAAATCTGTCTTGTCAAGGCACCAATCTTGAATTTAGGAGCACCAACTCCCAGGGCACCAATCCTTTCAGTTTTGAGGCACCAACCTCAAGGGCTCCAACCCTCTGTTGTAAACTTTCTAGATCTGTTTGGTTGTAATTCTCTGCTCCCAACCTCATTGGGTCTATGACTTACTTCTGTCCTCCTGTTCCTTCCATTTCTGCCAGAGCTTTGGCTTCCTTTATTTTATTACGGTTTGCCAATAACTCTAAACTTTCCTTGTTCTTTGTTTTATATTCCTGATACCTCTGACCTTTGGCTTCCTTTCTCCTCTGGTTCTTCAGATTCCTCAATACTCGCTTGATCTTTCAGCTTCCTCTTCGCTCACTCTCCGACTTCCTCTATCTCTTCAAATCCATCAATACACACATGACACGTTAATGTGGAAGAGAGGCCGAATTACAATAGTGTTGCATAATAAAAATATCAGAGAGGCCCTTTTCAATATTCATACAATATACATTAATTGTTCACGGAAACCATATAAGAGAGATTATAGCCATATAGAGGTCCCACATTCCACGTCGTCCTTTAATCGCAATCGTTGCTTTAATATGACAAGGCCTTAAGCCTTTAAACCTGGGACCATACAATATATCGAAATACAAATATGCACAGGAAATACACAGAAAATACACCCTCCAAACACATAAGGCCAGACTTCAAATGCATTACGCCCACATCTATAACTTCATCGGGTCTGCTCCTTCACAACTTTATTGCAATCGACAGATTTGCACATAACATAGCCAATTCCCCGATATCCGGACGCGATATTATTTTAAACTGTTTTAATAACTCCGTTGGGTCCATATATATATCTATATATATCGCAATCAACGCTTTCAATGTGGCATCCCGTTAAGACTTATGAATTCCGATGAGGTGGACGCGATATGATATTAAACAGTTGTTAATACACCTATCGGGTCCATATATATATATAAAGTTAATAAAAGGGATGGCACATTAAATATGCGATTGTAATATATTATAACTTATTATATATATAAGTTTTATAAAATATAACAATCGCATTATTTAAATGTGCCATCCCTTTTATAATGTGCCATCCCTTTATAACTTATATATATATATATTACAATCGCATATTTAATGTGCCATCCCTTTATAACTTATGATATGATATTAAACGATCCTCCACTGTTGATCTGCTCACACTCTGACGGTCAACACTTAACCCGATCAACCCAAAAACCGTCCGTTGATCCTTCACCGTCGATCAACTCACGCTGGATCCAATGGTCTGCATGAATTTTGGGTGAGCAATTTGCAAGGGAAATAACCACCCGAAAAAGTGGTTTTCTCTCTCCACCCTCGTGCTACGTGTCACTCGGTTAATAGAACTGGGCGCTCTCCTCTAAATACCACTTACTGCCTAGCGTCGGACCAAAAACCATTGCCATTGATCCGGATTTAAACAGGAACACAATAGATTACAGAGATAACCATAAATACAGAGATGCGATAACCATAAATAAAGAGTTGCAGCGGAAATAATACTTCATTTCATTAATGGAAAATACCGAAATATGCTTACAACCAGAAATGGAAATAACCCAGCTTGGGCGATGGTAGCTTATCTCTGAGAAGAGATGTGCGGCTACATGCCTCTGAACTGTTCCGAACTTGTGTTACAATGAGGCTCGAAGGCCTATTTATTATTGAGAAACAATGGAAAACCCTTCACATTCCAACACCGACCCTTATAAGATGAAACGCCAAATTGTGGGCCCCGTTTTGGGTAAATTGGTACATCAATTTCCCGGGGTCGTAACTTTGGCACTACGATCTCATTTGACGCGCATGATAGCTCGTTAGAAAGATCTATACGAGAACTACCACTTTGGGAAGGGCAACATCGGTCCATGGACCCATGTTGCCCCCAGATTTCCCAAAAAACGTCGTTTAGGGCCTCAAAACGGCTCCGGAAGTTCAGGAACCGAAAAAACTGCTAAAAATAGTAAATTGTGCTACAATTACGGAAACTGAAAAACTGAAAGAGACAGTTGCGGGGGTCCAAATGGGATAGGTGGGTGGCCACCAACATCCACCTGGATCAACCATTGTTACAAATCCGCCTTTTGGAATATAACTGCGTGCATTCACTTTGACTTTAACCCAATATTATTTACTTTAACTCGATATATGTGGTTATATACTTTAACCCGATATATACTCCTCTGCTCTTTTCTGGTCTAATATGACTCTGCGATGGCTTCTGATGCACTGCTCCAATAGCTCTTCTCTGATATTCCTCTTCTCTTTTGGCTCCTCTGTTAACTTCTTTTGGATCCTCCTCATTCTCTCGCTCTTACACTTATTTGGCTTTCCTGTGGCTTCCAATACCGCTCCAATGGATTGACTATCTTCGCTTTCCTCTGGTTTCTCCTCATGGCTTCTTGCTCCTGTTTCTTCACGGATCTGCTCTACTTCTCCTTGGCCTCACATCATTATTTACTCATCCAAAATATTGCCATATTGACATCAATGACAATCTAGGTCAACGGAGAAGACTATAAGTTAAAGTACATCGCAAGCAATTATCAAGTAGAGAAATTGTTAACTTTGAATGCCCTAGATTTCTCAACAAATTAACATAATGTAGATGCAACAATTCCATACATTATACAATTTCAAGAAATAAAATCTTCAACAATAAGTACTTACATGAAAAAATGCAGTATATCCATCCATTATCCAAATAAATAGTTCCAAAGATAATCCAAATAACTTCCAAACTTAAAATGCATCCAAAGGATTTCCAATAGCCAAGAAGGAACAAGTGTGGGTTTCTCTAGTGAGGTCAAATTGTCTACGAGATGATGATGAGATAGTCAAATGAGCTCTCTTTTATTTATACATGTCTTATGATCTCTAATTTAACCTACAAGCCCCTCAAATTGTAAAATAACGGGCTTGATACTAAGTGAGGTTACAAGCCAACCTCATAGCTAATTCAAAACATAAAAGTTAGCCCACAAAAGAGGCTGAGGTGATGATGTCATGCCAACGTAGGTACTTTTAGGGAAAGTGTTGGGATCCTTTAGTTCCAAGTCAAATATAGAGGGCTCTATAAATCACGATCTAGGGGTTGGCCTCTCAATCGCAATGCAAATCATCCTATGGGCCTCAAATTTTGTGTTTGGGGCACAAAATGGGTCTCATGGGTCTCTTGGTGGTAGAAATAAGCTAGTTCTACTCCAACGTTGAGGGTTAAACGTATGGTGTTATCCCTCCCACATCTCAAGGGGTGATACAAGCCTCATATTGGCCTTAGATTAGCTACCACAACCAGTACCAATGGGGGGCACATTGGTCCAAGTGCATTGTCTCGTGAATAATGTGGGGAAAAGTGCAACCTGCTAGGGTGCTATTGGTGCCCATGGAATGGAATGATGCTATGCAAGTGATAACAATCCCATGGATCTCAATGCTTCCCCTATAGGGTGTCATATGCTCCTCTAGTGGAATTGGGCCCCACTTAATTTGGCCCACCCATGATGAAAACTTGTTTATTTTGGCTGCTAAGGAGAAATTCCTAGCCTACAATTGATTACCAAATATTACCAAATATTTAAAGTAATTAAGTAAAAATGAGTTGTTTAATGTCATCATGTCGGCTTCAATGTATTGGAGGGAAAATTGAAAATTTGAAATTGGTTGAAATCGACTTCAACAGTTTCATGTCGGTTCCCCTAAAGGGACGTGACCCTTCATATAATCAACTAAAAATACACCATTAGATTGATCACCACTACACCGCTAATGGCGCAATGGTTTTGAGGGTTCCACTGTTTTATTCTTGTGGAGAGCATTTCTCATAGAGGTTTTAATATCGCATAGGTTTTTTTATATCAGAGGGGTTGTGTTTCACGGTTTTTGTTCTCACAGAAGCTAAGGTGTGCAGAGGAGAAGAAGGAGAAACCGTGGTGGTCATTTTACCACAACCTGAAGTAAAAACTTTCAATCGATGGACGTTTGAGGACGTAGATGTCTATCGATTTCTCTCATGCTACAGAACTACCGCTCATGCTCATACTACAGGACTATCGCTTATAGACTCATATTCTGTCTCTCTAATTGGCATGCCATTCTTTGCTGTCTGCCTCACCATATCTGTCATGTGCTCTCTGCATGGCAATGCTATAAAGGATTCTTGGTTTTTGGATCTCACACATTTCGTATGTCATCACTGTATTGATCCCATGATCTCGCTCATATGGATATTATCTTGTTATAGTATCGCTCTTGGTTGATATGGCATCTCTACCTCTACGTTGGTTCATATGTCATCTCTGCACCATGATTGATCTCACATCAGCATCTCTGCAATATAGTTGACATCTGGTATGGTATCTTTGCGATTTTGTTAACATCGATCACAACATAATATATGGCATCATAATTTCTATGCATTGGCGTGTAAGGCATCATTATATGCTAAAACAACAATGAATCGTAACCCTAATGACAATATTTCAACTAATGGCATATAAGACATTGGCTTCAACAATGATATTACAATGATCTTCTATGTTACATTTATTGTCGACCTTGCTTTTTGAAGAGATCACCTTTGTTATTATGACATTATTGCGTGGCTTTATTGGCTATACATGCCTTGTTTAGCCTAATTTATAGCCCAGGATATTTTCTCCTCATACCTTTCTTATGAAAAATAGATGACAATCTAATAGAAGAAGAAGAATTGATTGAGAGTTTTTCCCCCTTGTGGGGTTTTTCCTTGGCCGTTGACCAAATCTCGATGTCTTCTCTATGCATGATTTTCTTCTTGTGATCCTTGATGCTTCACTGCTATAATGATATTTTTATAATTGCTGATGATAATTGAATGCCATGGGGTAAATGTATCATGAAAACAAAGAAATGCAATTACTAAATCAAAGATCAATGCTAGCACTTAGCAAAATTAACAAAACCCCTTGCCAATCACACACAATGTTGAGTGCTACATCTTCACCATTAGGTACAATTAATCATTAGTGCGTCTAAGTGGACCAAACTTGCCAGTCAAGGGAAAATTGAGACTTCATATGGGGTTTCTCTTCCAAATTTAGGGTTTTTATTGTAATAATGTTACCTCCCTATGTAGCAGTGGCTAGTAAACAATCTTATTAGGTTTTTCCAACCCCCAAGGGGAAATACATGCCCCTAGTACATCCTTCAATCGATAGGTGGCATGTGAATAATGATCGAACATAATGGGGATGAAGTGGTCTCAAGGCCAAATGCTATGGGTATAAGGATAACAATAATGAGTAAGCCCACATATTGGGTATATAGATGATTCGAATGGAAATTCACCCATGGTGTTTAACCATGGTAATGTAACTAATGGTATTATCCACCCATGTTATTCCCCATGGTAATTTAACTAAAAAATGATATAAATAATAAGCCTCTTTTTGTAAGAGGGAAGGTTGTCTAACACAATATAGTTGCAATCGTCATTTTATGATCTAATAAAAGTTATTTTCTGATTTATTTTTTGGTTTGATTTACTTTTGTTCTTTTCTTGGTATCAGAATGGGTGACAACCACATGGACAACATGCTTTATCAGTGATTCTCTCCGAGTCTTGCATCTCTGGCATAATATTCTGAGAGATACATGGAGAAGCCATAATATATCTAAACACTGAAGAGTTCATAAAGCCTATATGCCTTGTCATGGCTATGCTTAATTTTATTTTTTATTTTTCTCTAAATATTTATGCCGCTATATCGATGTTGTTGAGATTCAAACATGAGGGATTCCACACACATATTTTGTGGTCGTCATGAACGATGAATATCTTACCCTCTCACAATAAATTTACCCTTATCATGTTGCTTCTAGCTACAAATGGAAACTACCAACTCATATTTTGCAATCCAGTGGAGAGCTTATGCTTTTTGGTGCCCTGTGTGGCTGCAATGTGTGCCCTCTATGGAGTCGATCCTTGCAGTTTGCCACTTCCTAGGGAGAAATGAGACACACAAGAGAGTGTCCACTCAACTAAGTCTTACTTTTGTCGAACTTCAAGGTGGCTAGTCTCAAACACGAACTGGGTTGACTTAACCGATAACAATACCAGTAATAGCGGTGAAGGGCGGGAAGAGGATGCAATTATGGCGATGGAAGAAAATAACCATAGAAGCAACATCATCATCGATATCAATACTATGAGTGAAAATATCGTGTGATAAAAAAAATACAGAGAAGATCAAGAAAAAACATAGTGAACAATAGCTACAATTGCTTAATTACATCAACAAGCAAAAACCAGGAGTGGATTGATCTTCCTTGACTCAACATCTATATTTATACAAAAATTCATGTCGGTTACAACAATTAAAATATTAGTTTGAGAGGTAGTGCTTCCCCTTCATTTCTGCAGGCTATGAAGTGGTGATGACTGTCAAAACTTTGATGAGTTAAGGCGGTGGTGACCTCTTGAAGGCGAAGAGCCAAGGAGATGATGGTGGCAGCAGAGGAAGACGACATCGAAATAATTAATTATTCTTACATTCTCCTCCTTAATTATTTCACAAAAAAGAACAAAACTTTTCTATTACATCAAAATGTCATTATGTCATGCATACCCCTATGTTTTCCCTATGAGTTTCAAATAATTCGTTTACTAAGGGTTTTGTAAATACATCTGCAAACTGGTCTTTTGATTTGAAAAAATTCATACATATTTCATTATTGCTTACTAATTCTTGAATGAAACCTCATATCAATATGTTTACTCTTCTTATGGAAAACATGATTGCTTGATAATGCAATAGAAGTTGTTACATAAAATTTGAGATGGTTCTTTTTGTTCATGCAACAACTCTTTCAAAATTCTTCTCATCCACACAGTTTGACATGTTATTGTTGTGGATCCAACATACTCTGCTTCAGATGATGATAGAGTCACAATTGGTTGCTTCACTGATTCCCATGAAACTACACTTGAATCAAAATTGAACACATACCCAAATGTGCTCTTCCTGTCATCAATATTGCCTGCAAAATCACTATCTGTATATCCAATTAGTTTAAAATCTGAATCATATGCATACATGATACCATAATTTCTTGTTCCAACAACATATCTTAAAATCATTTTTCCAACTAGCCAATGGGAACTCTTCGGAGACTCCATGAATTTGGAAATTAAACTTATAACAAAAATTATATCAGGTCTTGTTGCAGTCAAATACATAAGACTTCTAACCAATTGTTTGAACAAGGTTGGATTAATATCTAAACCTTAATCATCCTTACTAAGTTTTTTACCAATTAAATTGGGGTTACAACTGGCTTTCAATTTTCCATCCCGAACCTTTTCAATATATCCTTTGCATACCTAGATTGATAAATGAAAATACCATATTCATATTGAGTTACTTCAATACCACAAAAATATTTCATTAGGCCTAAATCCGTCATATCAAATTTTGTTTTCATGCTTGTCTTAAAATCATCTATTGAGAGATCTCTAATGAAAATCAAATCATCAACATACAAACACACAATAAAAATTTTACCATCCTTGTTTACTTTTGTATACAAAGTTGCTTCACTTGGACTCCTGATGAATTTATTGTTATTGAGATATTCATCTTTTATACTATACCATACTCAGGGTGTTTGTTTCAATCCATATAATGCTTTCTTTAATTTGTAAACTTTATCTTCTTGACCATCAATTTCATATCCATAAGGTTGTTTCACATAAACCTCTTCTTCTAGAAAACCATTTAAAAATGTAGACTTAACATCCATTTGATATATTTTCCATTTATTTTGTGTAGCAATAACTAATATCATTCTTACTGTGTCAAGTCTAGCTACAGGTGCAAAATTTCATTATAACCCATACCTTGACTAAACCCTTGAGCTACAAGTCTTGCTTTATGCTTTTCAATTTCACCTACAACATTCACTTTAGTTTTGTAAATCCATTTAACACCTATAATATTTTTACCTTCACGCAAATTTACAAGTCCCAAGTATTATTTCTTTCTATAGCATCAATTTCTTCATCCATGGCTTTTATCCAAACTTTTTATTTCACAACTTCATCAAAATTTACTGGATCATATGAAAGTAATGCAAAATTTGAAACTTGATCTATTTCATCATTCTTCTCATACAATTCCTTTAAACTTCTAGTCTTCTGACCTTTAATTCTATTCTTCAATGTAGCTACTGTAGGATTAGAATAATTACTTACCTTTGATCCTGTTGTTTGTTTTCCACCATAACCTGATGGTTCGCCATGTTTATGATTTCTCGGTATTCTGAATTTTAATGGATTGACTCTTGGTGATTGTCTTATTGAAGTGCTTGCAACATGTGTATATGGAATTGGTTGTCCACCTTGTACTTCTTGCTCATCTTCATTATCATCTCCATGAGATAATACAGTTGTCTCTGAAATAGATTTATCTATGCTTCCATCCCAAGCTTCTTCTTCCTTGAACTCAACATCTCTATTGATAATATATTTATTGGTGATGGGATTATAAAGTCTATATGCTTTAGATTCCTCATTATATCCAATAAAGATACATTTCTCACTTCTATCATCTACCTTCTTTCTCAATTATTTAGGAACATGTGCATAAGAAATGCAACCAAAAATTCTTAAATGAGATATATGACAACTTTTATCATTCTAGGCCTCTTCAGGAACTTGATCCTTCATGTTCTTAGTCAGAATTTTGTTAGGAATATAAACAACACAAGATATCGCTTCTCCCCAATATTCATTATGCTTTTCCTTCAACATACTTTGAGCCATATTCATAATAGTTCAATTTTTCCTTTCATCTATTCCATTTTGCTGTGGAGTATAATGTGTAGTAAACTACCTCTTGATTCCATGCGATTGACAAAATTCAATGAAATTTGTTAGCATTTATTCACCACCTCTATCTGATCTCAAAATTTTAATATGCTTTCCACTTTCCTTTTCAACCATAACTTTAAATCTTTTAAATACATAAAATTATTTAGATTTATGTTTCATAAGATAAACCCATGTTTTGCGACTGTAGTCATCAATAAAAGTAAAAAAGTAAACATTACCAGCCAAAGAAGGTGTTTGCATTGGTCCATATAAATCTGTGTGAACAATATCCAATGGAGCTTTCGCCCTGTATGAAACACCAGATACAAATTTTTGTCTATGATGCTTTGCAAGTATACAACTTTCACACGAGCTCGTCAGTTGTTGAATACTGGGTAACCCTTTCACCATATGTTTCTTCTGCAACAAATCTAGACCAAAAAATATGATTGACCATATCTTAAATGCCATAACCATGATTCGTCGAAATTATTAGTTTTGTAGGCATTCAAGGAGGAAGACAATTCATTTCTCATTATAAGAAGAAACATCCTATTCTTTGTCATTTATACTCTTGCTATTAGCTACTTGCTTGGATATTTGTCAATGACAGTACACACATTATTCTTGAAGAACACTCTATACCTTTTCTCTATCAATTGTCCAATGCTCAACAAATTGCATTTCAAGGTAGTTACATAATACACATCATCACTTGTTCTTCTATCACCATATTTATTATAAACAACAATCACTCATTTACCTTTAACGCATACTTTAATATCGTTACCCAACTTGACTTCAGACTGAATATTGGTGTCTAGATTGGAAAACAAATCTTTGTTTCCAGTCATGTGATTGCTGTAGCCACTATCTAACACCAAATATCATTCAAACATTCTTGAGTCACGTTACAAGTCATAAACACTGGCTTCTGACTGTCTTCCTATTCTTCTGAGATGTGTGCAAATTCCTTACCAACATCTGCCTACCTCTTCAAACACCTAGTAGCAAAATGGCCATATATTTTGCAATAATAACATTGAAATTTAGACATATCACACTTTCATTTCCTTGATGCCAGGTTCTATTGTAACTCCCCCTTACATTTGAAGGTATTATCCAACGTGCTACCTATTGGAAATACTGAGAGGGGGGGTGAATCAGTATTCCTTAGCAGTTCACACTTTTAAATCTTTTTGGAGCATTAGTTAATCTTCAATTATTAATGTTTATGCAGTAATAACAGTAAATAAAAGAACACAATAGATATAAGAATTTTAGGTGGAAAACCCACTCTAGGTCAAAAACCATCGAAAGATTTTTTAATAAATTCTTTAATCTTTAGCCCCAACTGAAATGAAAGCAACAAATTTCTAGAATTCTAGAAAATAATTCTTCTCCAGCTCCCACTGGAAGGATGCCCCAATGCCCTGGTTTCTTTAGTAGTCAATTGAACGTATGCCCCAACATCCTAGACCAACCTACCACCTTGAAGTGTTCACACACTCCAACCTGTAGGCGACTTCATGCACCAACATATCACCTCCTTGCCACCCTATAATGACTGAAATGAGACAAGAGTGTGGATTCCCGTACCAGGGAAAACGATCCACGATACAATATGATTTACAATTATTTTGACCGAACACCTAATCACACTATGACCTGCAACCCAACCACGACATCATCCCAACAAAGACTCCTATACCTCGCAATAATGCCTTTTCGACTCTAGGCAGATTGACTCTTTTACAGTAATGACTCTTCCAATGATGACACTTTTACAAATGACTCTTTTACAACTTTACAATGACGACTCTTTTACAATTTTACAATGATGACTCTTGGCCTTGACACTTCTTCATAATATACAAATGACAGTCATGTCTTCAAAGGATGTCCCGCTGCAATGCTTCCTTTGATTTGATACTTCTTCTCTTGAATTTTTGCTTGATGTTGTACTTGAATCTTTCTTCTACCTGCATGCAAAATTTGCCAACGAAACCAATCTCAAAACAAAACAAAATACCCTTCAACTTACCTCTGCGTGCAAAACACATGTAAGTGCATAATAATAAATAAATACAAATTAAAATTACAATGGATACCTAAAGTGTGGTTGTCACTTTTGTTTTTGACTTGTTGCAACTATAGACAAAGACTCCCACTCTTGATATAGGCCTTGACTCTATGCAAGACTATATCCAAAACTGACCTAAAGATATATACAATAAAAACTGATGACATACCCTAGACTTGTGATGGACCAAGTTCTAAGTACAACAACAAAGACCATTTTATCAACTAAGACAAGACAAGTAACATGAACTTACAACACCATATAGATTTAGCAGACTTGGTGTAGCATCAAGAATATGTAGCATAAAATGTGTAGTATCAAGAATAGGACATCTGAAATGTGGTATCAAAACTAACTGTGACATATAGAGACAGAGATATAACTGAGACCCTGTATGTACTTACGTTGTCCTTCATAAAGATATGTCAGAGATGATACTCATATTTCAATTGTAAACACTAATCATACTGTTATGAAACCAACTCACAAAAAGATATAAAAGATAGATAAATGCCTTCAAAATAAGCCTCTTTGAGGGGGCAACCTCCTTTACATTACACAAATGAACAATTCTTGGCTGATACAAATGACAAGACCTCCTTTCTATATATAGGAGTCTAAGGGGTCATAATATAATCAGAGCTGACATAATAATAATAATGTAAGGGCACAATAATAACAATAGTGGGCTTCTATGGGGCACAATAATAACAATATGGGGACTACATGGGCATAACAATATAATAAGGGGGTTTTACTAATAACAATAAGGGGTTACACTAATAGTATAGGGACCTAACATGCCCCTATCCTTCAAAAATTGTTGTCCTCAACGCTTGAGTAGTTCTTGATGCTTCTGTATAAAATTCTTATCCTCCCATGTGGAATCTTTAGCGGGTAAGTTCTTCCCATGATGAGATACTCTGAAATTGATTGATTTCGTAGCTATCAGGTTCTTATTTCTATGGATTCTCCATGCTCCAATATGATTTTTCCTTCCTTGTCAAGTTATCACAATATTGTTTGAACTGGGATCTTTTGTAACTTTTGAATGAGTGGCCACACTTTTTCATCCTTGTTCCATTCATCTCTTGCTTCGTTTATCCAATCTGGTTGGATAATATAAATAATCTGGTTGGATAATGACCCTCATTAGTTCTAAATGTTGTTTTCAGAATGTCTTCAGTCTTCATTCTAATTTGATGATATCCTGAATGAAGATCCAACTTGGTGAAGTAAATTGATCCATGCAATTCATCCAATAATTCATCAATGACAAGAATGGGAAATTTATCTTTAATAGTGAGATTGTTGAGCTTCCTATAATCCAGACACATGCGCCATGATCCATCCTTCTTGTGCACTAATACTACTAGAGCAAAGAAAGAACTTTGACTAGGTTGAATTATACCAGCCTCTAGCATTTCTGCAACCATACGTTCAATTTCACTCTTTTGGGCATATGAATCTCTGTAAGGCCTGATGTTTGGAGGAACACTTCCTCGAATCAAATGAATAACATGATCATGATCACGAATAGGTGGGAGGCCTTTGGGAGTCTCAAATACCTTGGAATGATTATCTAAGACTTTTTGGAGATTTGAAGAAATAGATGATTTCGATGTGGGAACCTCTAGTGAACATAATTGTGCAATTACGCCTCATTGTTCCTTCTTTAGAATCTTTGTCATACTGTTAGAGTTGATTATCTTTCATGGTTTCCCTACAATACCCCTTAATTCAACTTCCTTTCCTTCCTCACAAAATTTCATGAAAAGTTCTTGAAAATTAAAAGCTATTGTACCCAAGGATTGTAGCCATTGGACTCCTAATACAAAATCAACACCACCCATTGGAATGGAAAGCATTGGGCTATTCAATACATATTTTCCCATGGATAACTTGATATTATGGCACTTTGAGGGGGCAACCTCTTTTACATTACACAAATGAACAATTCTTGGATGATACAAATGACAAGACCTCCTTTTCTTATAATCAGAGTCTAAGGTCATTAAATAATCAGAGTCGACATAAACAATAATAATTAAGGCACAATAATAACAATAGTGGGCTTCTATGGGGCACAATAATAACAATATGGGGACTACATGGGCATAACAATATAATAAGGGGGTTGTACTAATAACAATAAGGGGTTACACTATTAGTATAGGGACCTAACATATACATACCTTACTGTAGGAGACTTACCCTTAACTGCTGATGTGTGGTCCTTACTGTAGTGATCCTTGAATGCATCCTTTTTATTGCCTTCTAGGAGCTTGATATTGGATCTATCGTATCTATGTAATTTCGGATCTCTAGAGTTTGAAATTTTGTTCTATGGTAGACCTCTGAGTCCTATTTCCAACTCCACAGGTCTGATCAATATTGGATTCTTCAAGAAAGAGTTATTCCCAATCGCCCATGATCAACTGATTATAGACTGGTTCAACAAAGCGAACTTGTACAAAGTGCTACGTGTCATTGTTGCGACCTTCGTATCTAAAAAATCTACACAACAAACTATAGTCCGTCCTCTTTCTGTGAATATTTAATAAATTTGAATCCAATGCTTAGAGAGAAAGTTATGACTATTTTCCCAATATCACCTGTTTGACATGCAATTTGAGAGCCTGCAAAAACCCTAACTTCCTCAGATCATATCTCTGAAAATATAGTGAAACAAGATCTGAAATTCCATCACGAGGTGCACCAAGATTGTCTCAAATGGGTTTTAATTTCAACTTCTGAAGCTTCGCATAAAAAAGGTTATAGCGAAAATTCCACGATGGTCTGTTTGTAGCCACACAATCCCTACTAGAGGAGGATATGATGGTCATTATTTATATGAATGTCTTGAGTTGAGAGGTTCCTCAACTAATGAATGTTTGATGTATTTTAGGAGTTTTATTATTATTATTATTAATTATTAACTATTTAATGATCTTTTGTTTAGAATTTTTTGGCGAAATCACATAAATTGATCATTTGTCGACGCGTTTCGAAGAGAGTAAGTTGTCAAGTCAAAATTCCCATGCAAGATCAGGGTAGCCCCTGGTGCTGCTTGGGTTGACATCAATGACAACTACTAATTAACAATATCCCCCTTTGGCAGTCATGACAACACAAGTACTCCCCCTTAAATCATGAAACCTCTTCCTACTACCTTCTCTCCCCCTTTGTCATGCGGAAAGAGTTATTTTTGCTGACAAAACTAACCTCCCTAGGAGTCTAAGACTCTCTAGTGACAAACAAGACAATTAAGAGCAATCCTTCTCTACACATACATTATTCTATGAGAAACCAAGTGTTTTTCGATCCTACCTCAAGTCCAACGCTTGTTGCAGCAGTCTAGCCTCGTCGATCCAGATGAGCTCCTCCTTCACTCTGAAACCTGCATACACTAACAATCAAACGATTACATAACACCTGAATATTCCATAAAACAAAGCATATTCAACATATAGACCAAGGAGTATATGAAACAATTCAGTAACAACAAATCATTGAGAAGAATGGACTTATTTGTATTAAG
>APFE030128540.1:330670-401197 GCA_000404065.3 Pinus taeda | reverse complement strand
ATCCTGACGTGGGACATCATCATAATTGGTTCTTCTGAGGCATTTGAGGAAGAACCTATCATCTTACTATCTTGAGTGGAAAAAGGATCTTTCAAGACAGGTGTTTGAGAACCTTTGACGATTTTTGAAACCTCATCTCGATGCGGACAATCTCTTGTAAAGTGCTCCTCATCATAGATGAGACAAGGATAGCGAGGTTTACGTTTCTCGCCAGTAGATTTAGTTTTTTCTAGTTTCTCTTTTGCGTTTTGTTTATTTTTGTTCTTCCCTTTCTTTTTACCGCCGGATTTGGATTTGGCTATAGAAGATTCTACAACATGAATATCGGCAGGAACTTCAGCAGACGCTTCTCCTGGCGGGGAATCTAGTAAAGTTATAATAGGAGAAGAATTCTTTGCAGATTTCTTCTTACTTTTGGTATTAACTGTACCAATCATACCATCAGTGGCATGAGACCCTGAAGGAGTTGTAGTTATTTGATTTTGCTTGGGAAGATCGGGGATTTTTTCGTATAAAGTACTCGACTGCGTATAAACTAAGTCAAGGTACTGAGCTTGAGCAATTACTTTCTCTTCAATAACGAATCCCGCCTTAGCTACATCCTCAGGGATTTTTGGTAATAAGGATTTAACAAACCATTCTGCCAAAATTTGATCTGGGATATAAACTTTTACTAAATGTCGTCGACGTCGCCATTCATGAATATGGTCTGAAATATATGTAGACATTGACTGTTTTAATGAAGTTAATAATTTTGTGCCATTGTCATATCTGACGCAACTGAAAATGAGTTAAGAACGAAGTAGCTAACTGACTAAAATTATAAAAAGAGCTTCGTGGCAACTCAATGTACCACTTAGCCGCGAGACCAATCAGAGTGCATTGAAAAAGCCTTAAACGAATTGAATCATATATAATGGAATTTGATGCACACCAGAGGTGATAAGTCATCACATGGTTCAACGGATCCTCTCCAGGTTTTCCTTGAAGCTTGGGAATATCACTTGGAAACTTATTAGGCACTGGAGGCCAATACGGAAGATAATTAATTGGATCGTTCGTAAGGCATGACAAGTCAGGTAAATCCAAAGTTGCGATGAACGGTAACTGACGGTTAGGATCTCGAAAACTTTGGGACACAAGACCAGCTCCAGGAGGAGGATACCCAGGATAACCTGGAATTGGATTTGCATTCGGAATATTATATCCTCCCAGAAAACAGGATTAACTGGACCAAACTGGGGTGGTTGAGGTTGCGGTTGTTGATATGTATACCCAAGGTACAGTTGATACTGATAAAATGGGGTTTGCACAGTAGGACCGTATTGATACTGTCATGCGGAAAGAGTTATTTTTGCTGACAAAACTAACCTCCCTAGGAGTCTAAGAATCTCTAGTGACAAACAAGACAATTAAGAGAAATCCTTCTCTAAACATACATTATTCTATGAGAAATCAAGTGTTTTTCGATCCTACCTCAAGTCCAACGTTTGTTGCAGTAGTCCAGCCTCGTCGATCCAGATGAGCTCCTCCTTCACTTTGAAACCTGCATACACTAACAATCAAACGATTACATAACACCTGAATATTCCATAAAACAAAGCATATTCAACATATAGACCAAGGAGTATATGAAACAATTCATTAACAACAAATCATTGAGAAGAATGGACTTATTTGTATTAAGGAAACACAAAAGAAACCATTACAACCTGAGCCTTGGTGTTGTGCAAGTTCCTCCCAGGGTCCAGCAAGAGTTTTCCTCTACTTTGACAAGCTCACCCACTTCCAAATGAAACAAGAAAGGATGGTAATCTCTCCTCACAAACTCTACAATGGAAGTCCCAATTCCAGCAGCATCTACCCTTTAGAATGTCCAGCTTTCAACCTCCCCTCCTTGGCCCAATGCCTGTATTTATAGTGTTCTAGAGGAAGTTATTAGGTCCAACATCAATGGGATACTCCCTCTTTTGGATGGGGTAGCTCCTCTCTTGATGGGATAAGTTCCTCTATCATAGGGATCATGAACCATCTGGAGGCGCTCAATACACGTCAAACACTCTTCTAGAAGGCTCTAGAAGTGACCACAAGTAACTTTTTTAAGATGAAACTCGCGCCTTTTGACCTTTACAGGGGTACGCACCCATCCCTTGACTTACAGAGCATACAAGTACGCAGGTACAATGAGCTTGGGATGCGTACACGCAGGCAAGGTAGAGAGAACCTGTACCCAGAGATAAACATGATTTTTAATGACTTTCTCTCTTTTTTGAAGTTTGACATGGAGAGCAGAGGTATAAGGCTTGACAAGGAGGATAATATGACTATTGATGGAGCCATATTAACTGCAGATAGTCATGGTGACAAATTTCAATGTAAAACCCTTTATCATCAATGGCAAAGGGTAACTCCCCTTGAAAAACAACCATCCTGCGGACCTGTACACACCTCCACTCCCCCTTTCTACTCGAGTAGATAAGAGAAAGAGCCTAATGAAAAATTGGGAGAATCTCAATATTTTGGCGAAGATACTCAAATGATTCATGAGGTAATGGTTTGATAAATATGTTGGCAATTTGTTCTTTTGTGCCAAAATATTCAAGCTTGATATTCTTTTCAGCGACCTACTCTCTAATGAAATGATATTTAATTGGAATGTGCTTCGTTTTGGAATGCGTCACAGGATTCTTGGAGATATTGATGGCACTGGTGTTATCACAAAACATGGGAATAAGCTCATCGAACTTGACTTGAATATCTTGAAAATTTTGCTTCATCCAAAGAACTTGAGTACAAGAAGTTGTTGTCGCAACATATTCCTCTTCTGCTGTGTATAACGAGATTGAAGACTACTTTTTGCTTAACCATGAAACAAGACAACCACCTAGATAGAATGCTACTCCACTGGTACTCTTACGATCATCAACACTTCCTACCCAATCTGCATCTGTATAAGTTTGGATAACTAGATCATTTCCTTTGGGGTACCATAGACCATATTTCACTATGCCCTTAAGATATCAAATAATTCTTTTGATGACAATAATATGAGATTCTTTTGGTGCTGCTTGGAATATTGCTACTTGTCCGAGTGCCTACATCACATTAGGCCAAGAGGCTGTCACATATAGGATACTACCAATCATGGATCTATACAACCTTTGGTCCACATCCTTTGACGAATCTTCTAAGCTTAACTTGCAACTTGTTATCATGGGGGTAAGGACTGGGTTGCAATCTTCCATCTGTAATTTTTTGAGAATTTCCTTGATGTACTTGGTTTGATATATGAATATTCCTTTATCCTGATGAGAAAGCCCCAAAAAGTATTTCCACTTTCCAAGCATAGACATTTCAAACTCACTTTGCATTTTTGTGGAAAAGTCCTTACTTAATTTGTCATCATTGCTTCTGAAGATTATATCATCCACATATACCTTGATAATCGTTAGGTTATCTTGATCCACTTTCACATAGAGATTTCTGTCAACGCTTCCTTTCTTGAATCCTTGTTTATGTAGATACCTATCAAGATGAGTATACCAAGCCATAGGAGCTTGCTTGAGACCATATAGTGCCTTCTCTAATATGCAAACATAGTTTTCTTTGTTAGTGAGTAGAAATCCTTCGGGTTGTTCAATGTAAACTTGTTCTTCAAATTCACCATTTAGAAAGGATGAATTAACATCCATTTGGTAGACCTTGATTTTTCTTGAGCATGCATATGCGAGAAACATCTTGATAGCTTCCATTCTGGAAACAAGAGCAAATGTTTCTTCAAAATCGATTCCTTCAACTTGTGCATATTCTTTGCAGATTAATCTTGCTTTATTCCTGGTAATATGTCTGTCCTCATTCAATTTGTTTTTGAAGACCCATTTAGTTCCAATAACATTTTTATCCTTTGGTCATGGAACCAATTCCAAAGTTTTGTTCTTCTCAATTTGATCTAGTTCTTCATTCATAGCTGCTACCCAGTGTTCATTTTGACTAGCTTCCTCAAAATTGCTAGGCTCAAAAGTCACTAAATGGGAAATATGGGCTTGCTGTGATGAATGAAGTTGTCAACTTCTTTTGGTTCCAACTCCTTCATTTATGTTTCCGATGATGTGATTTGACGAATGATTCTTTTGATGCCATTCTTTTGAAACTTTTGGAGGAACTTCTTGTACATCCTGCTGATCATTTCTTATTTCTTCTTGGTTGACAGGTGTTTCCGTATTTGATTGGTCTTGTTCTAGAGCTTCTTCTTGATCCTTCACAAATTCTACCTCAAACCCCTTAGATTTTCTTGAAGAGACGATCTCACAATCTTCATCAAAAGTAACATTTATACTTTCAACTATTTGTTTTTGCCTCAGATTGTAGCATCTATAAGACTTTCTTTTGCACGAATAACCAACGAAAATACCTTCATTAACACGAGAATCAAACTTGCCCAATTTTTGGTCTTCTTTTTTGATGTAGCATTTACCTCCAAATATTTTGAATTATTTGACGTTAGTTGGTCTGCCTTTCCATAGTTCATACAGAGTCATGTTACAATTGTTCCTGAGCAGGCCTCTATTTATAATGAATACTTCAGTATCAATTGCTTGAACCCATAATTTATCGTCTAAGTTTGAGTCTTTTAACATGGTTCTAGCCATTTCTTGTACGATTTTGATTTTTCTTTTAGCTATTCCATTCTATTGTGGTGTTCTCGCTGTTGAGAATTGTGTTTTTATTCCATGTTTGTCACAATATTGCTGAAATTATTTGGACATGAATTCTTTGCCATTATCTAATCTTAGACATTTGATCTTGAAATTGGTTTCATCTTCAACCAATTCCTTGTAGATTTTGAAACATTCGAATGCCTCAGACTTTTTCTTTAGGAAACTGACAGTTGTCATTCTGGTGTAATAATCTATCATTAACATAAAGTATAATTCACCGTCTAAAACTTTTGTTCTCACAGGACCACATAGATCAGTATGTATTAATTCCAATGGACGTGACACAAAAAGTTCCTTTTTCTTGAACTTGACTTTTGTCTATTTTCCGTGCTGATAAGATTCACATATCGTATTGGTAGGTTTTTATATTTTCGACATTTCTCTAACTGCTTCCTTTTCGCTGATCTTGACCAAATTGTCGAAATTCATATGTCCCATTCGTTTGTTCCATAACCAACTCTCGTCTTCTTTTGCCAAGAAACACCCTTTAGGTGTCTCATCCAAAATATACATGTCGTTTGGAGCTCTGATTGATGTAGCCACAATTTTACCAAACTTGCCTTTCCTGATTTCACATTTCTTCCAGTTGAATAACATCGTGTGTCCTTGATCACACATATGTACAACACTGAGTGAATTGTGATTCATATTTTCAACTAGTAACACATCCTTTGCTAATGCATCCTTGATTCCAAGAGTGACTGTACCTGCTCCTATGATGTTTGAAGACCCGTCATTTCCAAAAGACATTGTTCCATCCTTCTTTTCTTTCAAGGATATGAAATTATCTCTATCTCCAGTCATATGCGTTGAGCAACCACTGTCAACATACCATATGTTTTTGTTGCTTTGAGCCTTGAGAGTGAGAGCACACTGTTCAATATTCCTTTTCCATAGTTGTTCATTCTGATTTTGTGAGAATTCCTTTGAAGAGCTTCCAATTTTGCAATCTTTCGCTAGGTGTCCAAAATTGTTACATTTGTAACATTTGACATCATCTCTCAAATGATCATATCTGTTGATATTCTGTTGAGTTCTACAATACCCATATCTGAGAGACCTCCTGGAATTATATTCATTCCAAACGTACATGCGACATTTTGCAGCTCTATGTCTAAACTTTGCACATGAATAACAATGACCATAAAATATAGGTTGTTACGTGGGAGGAAATATTCTTCGAGGAATTGTCTTCCAAGGTTCTTCCTGCAAATCTTGGTCTCTTGATCTAGCTGGGAGACCTACCTGCTTGGTAGATTTTGCATATACATCTTATTTAGTTATCATAGAAGGACTTGACTCCTTTTCGAATTTTTCTTTGTAACCAAGGCCAGTCTTGTCACTGCATGATTGTTGGTTGCTGATGAGTTCATCCAAAGTCTTTGAGCTGTTGGCATAGTTTTGAAGAGTTTTTCCATTTTTTACTTCCTTTCGTAAATAAACGATTTTAGCGTCCAATGCTTCTCTTTCCTTGTTGCTTTCTTTTAATTCTTTCTTGAAAGATTCCTTAATTCATTTTTATTCTTCAACCTTTATTTTAAGATTTAGGACTTGTTCCCTTTCTGTCTTTAATTCATTTCAAGAGTGTTTACATATTTCTTCTCGGCCTTGAGCTCTTTGATAACCCTGATTACTTCGTTTCGAAATTCAACCTCAGTCATTTCTTCTTCTTCATCTGCTTCTTCGTCAGGTGCCTCTTACTTATTGTGCTTGGCCATAAACAATACTCTTTCATTGAATTCTTCTTCAGATGAGGAGCTATCTTCTTTGGAGAAGAAAATTTTATTAAACCATTTCTTCTTGCCTTGCTTGTTGAACTTCCTAGGATTTTCCTTTCCTTTTGTAACAACCTCATTTTTGTGAGGACATTTGGCCACAAAATGCCCAACCTCACCACAATAAAAAAATATTAATGGATGTTTAACTTTGAATTTTCCCATACCCATTCTCACTTTCCACGTGAAGTAGGCAAACTCTTTATCTGAGAATTATTTTTCATCTTCTTCCTTTTCCTCATCCTTACCATTGAAAGTTTTTTCTTTCAGAGTCTTCTTGTGCTTACTATTTTTCTTGGATGCAGAAAATGCTATTTCTAAGTGAGATGTGCCATCCTCTTCTTCAATCCTCATTTCATATGCCATAAGAATTTCATGCAATTCATCTATGCTGAGATTGGTCATATTCGATCTATCTTCCAAGACAGATACCTTAGGGTTAAATCTTACTGGTAAGTTTTGAGGATCTTTCAGACAATAATTTTCGTTTCAATAGGTTCTCCCAAACCTTCTAATTTATTTGTTGTTTCATCAACATGTTGAAAGCATGCAACAATATCTTCATCTTCCCTCATTTTGAGTTGCTCAAATTTTTCCCTAAAAATTTGAAGCTTTGCTTCTTTCACCTTTGAGTCACCTACATGTATATTCTCAAGCTTGCCCCATACCTCTTTACCAATTTTGCAACTCAATACCTTAAGATAAACAAATTCGATAAGCCCACTGATAATAATATCTTTAGCCTTTGCATCATATACCATATATTTCTTACCTTGTTCATCATGGGTTGGTGTGAAGCCTTTGTCAACGATTTCCCATACTTCGTATTCTTATGCTAGCAAATGAACCTACATTCTTCCACTCCAAAGTGCATAGTTATTTCCATTGAACAAAGGAACTCCATTCTTAGTATACTCCATGATCTCCTTCTAGTTGTTAGATTGCTATTGAAGGAACCAAGCTTTGATACCAATTGTTGGAAATACTGAGAGAGGGGGGGAATCAATATTCCTTAGCAATTAGCACTTTTAAATATTTTTAGAGCATTATTTAATATTCAATTATTATTAATGTTTATGCATTAATAACAATAAATAAAAGAACATAATAGACACAAGAATTTTAGGTGGAAAACCCCTCCGGGTCAAAAACCACCGAACGCTTTTCTAATAATTTCTTTAATCTTAAGCCCCAACTGAAATGAAAGAAACAAATTCCTAGAATTATAGAAAAACATTCTTCTCCAGCTCCCATTGGAAGGATGCCCCAACGCCCTGGTTTCTTCAATAGTAAACTGAATGGATGCCCCAACATCCTAGACCAACCTACCACCCTAAAGTGTTCACAGGCTCCAACTTGTAGGCAACTTAATGCACCACCGTAGCACCTCACTGCCACCCTATAATGAATGAAATGAGACAAGAGTGTGGATTCCCGTACCAAGGACAACGATCCACGATACAATATGATTTACAATTATTTTGACCGAACACCCAATCACACTATGACCTACAACCCAACCATGACATCATCCCAATAGAGACTCCTATACCTCCCAATAATTCCTTTTCACTCTAGGAAGATTGACTCTTTTACAATAATGACTCTTTTGCAACTTTACAATGATGACTCTCTTACAAATGACTCTTTCACAACTCTACAATGATGACTGTTGGCCTTGACACTTATTCACAATATACGGATGATAGTCATGTCTTCAAAGGATGTCCTACTGCAATGCTTCCTTTGATTTGATACTTCTGCTCTTGAAATCTTGCTTGAATTTGTACTTGAATCTTTTTCTACCTGCATGCAAAAGTTTCCCGACAAAACAAATCCCAAAACAAAACATAATACCCTTTAACTTACCTTTGCGTGCAAAACACATGTAAATGCATAATAATGAATACATACAAATTAAAATTACAATGCGTACCTGAAGTGTGCTTTTCACTTTTGTTTTTGACTTGTTGCAACAGTAGACAAAGACTCCCACTCTTGATATAGGTCTCGACTCTATGCAAGACTATATCCAAAACTTACCTAAAGATATATACAATAAAAACTGATAACATACCCTAGAATTTTGATGGACCAAGTCCTAAGTACAACAACAAAGACCATTCTATCAGCTATGACAAGACAAGTAACATGAACTTACAACATCATATAGATTTGGTAGACTTGGTGTAGCATTAAGAATATGTAGCATCAAATGTATAGTATCAAGAATAGGACATCCGAAATGTGGTATCAAAACTAACTGTGACATAAAGAGACATAGAGATATAACTGAGACCCTGTATGTACTTACGTTGTCCTGCAAAAACATATGTCAGAGCTGATACTCATATTTCAAATGTAAACATTAATTAGACATACCTTGCTGTAGGAGACTTACCCTTGACTGTTGATGTGTGGTCCTTACTTAGTAATCCTTGAATGCATGTTTTTTCTTGCCTTCTAGGTGCTCGATATTGAATCTGTTGTATCTGTGTAATTTCAGATCTAAATGGTCTACAGTCTTATCATGTGGTAGCCCTCTGCGTCCTCTTTCGAACCCCACAAGTTTGATAAATATTATATTATTCAAGAAAGAGTTATGCCCAATCTCCCACGATGACCTAATTATAGACTGGTTCAGTAGAGATAACTTGCAGGAAGTTCCACGTGTCACTTTTGTGACCGTTGGCCCTGAAAATTATACTCAATAAACTACAAACTGTCCTATTTCTGTGACTATTTAAAAAATCTCATCCAATGCTCAGAGAGAAAGTTATGAGTATTTTCCCAACATCATCTGTTTGACATGGAATTCAGGAGCCTGCAAAAACTCTAACTTCCTCAGATCATATCTCAGAAAATGTAGCGAAACAAGATCTAAAATTTGGTCATAAGGTTCATCAAGATTTAGGCTGAAATGGGTTTTAATTTCCATTTCTAAAGCTTCTCAAAAAACAAGTTATAGCGAAAATACCATGATGACCTATTTGAAGCCACAAAATCCCTACTATAGGAGGATATGAGGGTCATTATTTATATGAATGTCTTGAGTTGAGAGGGTCCTCAACAAGTGAACGTTGGAGGGATTTTAGGAAAATTTATTATTATTATTAATTATTGACTATTCAATGACCACAACCAATTATGAGTGCCATGCCACAACCCCACAGTGTTTTAGCCCACTAACTGGGGTTACTAACTTCAAACATGAATATCTCTCAAACCGTGAAGAATTACTTTGCGTGCCATATATCAACGGAAACATATCAATGATTAGAATCCATATTGAAGATCATTAACTCAGAATAGAGTAATTTTTCAATTAAAAATTCCCATGCAAGATCGGGGTAGCCCCTGGTGCTGCTTGGGTTGACATCAATGACAACCACTAATCAACACTACCATCATATCTTGACATCCTGGATTCATGTGCAATCAACGAACTAGTCAAATCTTCAATTTTAATTTGAATTGTGTCCTTAAACTCTTCTATGGATACAACAATCACTTCAAATATATTTGGCAAAATTTGAAGGAATTTTATGATCACTCTCTTGTTTGAGAGGTCTTCTCCATATTGTCGCAATTGATTAACAATCATGAATTGAGCCATAAAAGAATCCATAGTTTCACTATCTTTCATTTTCATATGCTCGAAATCTCTTCTTAAATTCTGCAACTTGACGTTCTTTACTTTCGCTACACCCTGATAACAGGATTCAAGAGTGTCCCATGCTTTCTTCGAAGATTTTGCATTTGAGACTTTCGAAAGTATCATGTCATCTAAGCCTTGTTGAATAAGGCCAAGAGTTTTATTGTCCTTCCTTCTGTTCTCTCGCAACAACATTCGTTCAACATTTGTAAGAGCCATATCCACTGCCTCATTAGCAGGCTCGAATACCCATTAGTAACAAATCCCCAAAGTTCATGAGAACACAACAATGTTCTCATTCTAATAAAACATGAATCATAATTTTTGTAAGTTAAAATAGGAATTGACTGAGTAGTATTGGTATTTGAAGCATTTTAGCTCAGTTTACAAAGTACTTTAATTTCTCCAAATAATCAAAAGCTCTTCCTTAGCTCAATCCACAACGGTAGCAAAACTTTAACTCATTAACCACTTAATGTTAATAAACTAAGTAGAGCTCACACTGAGACAAAATTTCTTATGGAAAAATAATTATTTCCAATGCCAATGAAATTAGAAGTTTAATATAAATTCCTTCCTTCAACGTGTAGATAAAATTGTTGGAAATTTTATAACATAAAAATGTTCTCCATCTACTCAACAATTGAAACTTCTCCGAATATAAAAAAAACATACTTAGAATGCCTTCAAACATGGAATTTGAAAAATAATTCTACTTATAAAATCTGCCAATCAGAAACTGGCACTATCATGTTAGAATAGCTTACAACAGTGGTAGTTGCGACTTATGGCAGATTTATCTCTCTTCTTCTGACTCCAAACTTCACGATGCCCCCTCTAGACACTGCACACTAGCCTCACAAATCTTCCACATAATATTGTAGCTCTATTCGACCATGCTCAACAATAGATCCTCACAAAATAAATTCTACTTCACTCTCAGATTCCAGCACTACATAACAATTACGGTTTCAGTGCAACATTAAACAACTCCAGCTATTTTAGTCACAAGCGCTCTGCACAATAGTTCTGTTCATCCTCACACAACAATGACTTCCACCAAATTTAAGGGAATAAAGGCTTCCGACAAATTTGAAACTGGCTCTGATACCAGATGATAAAAACAAATACAAAGTAGATCAAGAAAAAACATAACGAATGACAACTACAACTGCTTAATTACACCAACAAGGAAAAACTGGCAGTGGATTGATCTTCCTCGACTTAGCATCTATATTTATACAAAAATTCATGTCGGTTACAACAATTAAAATATTAGTTTTGGAGGCGGTGCTGCCCTTTCATTTTTGCAGACAGTGAGGCAGTGATGACTACCAAAACTTTGATGCGGTAAGGTGGTGGTGACCTCCAGAAGCTTAAGAGCCAAGACGATGATGGTGGCAGCAGAGGAAGACAACATCGAAATAATTAATTATTCTTACATCATGGTGATTAATGTATCCATTTGATTACATGCTTAATCTGACTGCTTGCAGTATGATTGATGTGTCTCTCAAGCACTTCACTCCTGTTGGTAATGACAACCCTCAATCCACCAGCCATCATTCTGTCGTGGGGTCCTCACAATGTTCACAAGGATGGTGCCCCCTCACTATTTGATGGATTCTTTGACTATATGTGGGAGAAGGCGATTCATGTTTTGGGCATTTGTTATGGTTTGCAGCTCATCGTCAAGATGATGGGGGGTGAAGTCAAGCCTACTAAAATCTAAGAGTACAGGAGAATGGAGGTCTGCAAGCATGAGGGGTCGAAGCTCTACATGGACATATTCGTCGAAAAGAAGTAGAGTGTGTGGATGATCCATGGAAACAAGGTCGTGAGATTTCCTGAGGGCTTCATGGTTGTGGCCACAAGTATGCAGAATGACATAGCCACCTTTGAAAATCTCCACATGAAATTTTTCGACCTTGATTACCATCCAAAGGTGACCCATTTAATTCTGGGGATGGAGATGCTACACCATTTTATGTTTAGTGTTTGTGGCATCATAGCTGATTGGAAACTTGAGGATTTGCTAATAGTGAGAGGAATGGTTGAACCTATGGACCATGGCATCTATGCATTGTCAGGTGTTTTGGAATCTAGAATTGCAACAACTCTTGCACATATAACATTTGGGGACAAGCTTCACTTTGTTTTTTAGGGTAATGGACTTTTGAGATACAAGGATAGAGAGTGTGTCATGACAGACATTTTGAAACAAAATTACTGTTTTGTTTTCTTAGATGCTGATATAATGTGGTTATGAAACCCCTTCACAACGTTATTACCAGATGGTGTGCATGAAAGATTCGGTGGTGCATCCTCCAAAGTAGTGTTCAATCTATCAACTACGATGGTGGGAGCTGGGTTTATGGCTCTGCCTACTACTATAAAGGTCTTGGGACTGGTACTTGAAAATCTTCTCATTATCTTCATTTTTTTGGTAACATATGATTCTATTGACATTCTCTTAAGGTTGAGCAAGCAGGGGAATCATCCTCATATGGCTACAACATGGGAGACTTCTTTGGAAGAATTAGGAAGTTATTGTTGCAAATCTGTGTTATTATTAGAACTTTGGGCATTCTTATTGTCTATATGATTATCATAGGAGATTTTATATCTAGAGAATCATCAAATGACATACATCATGTTGGTATACTTGAAGAATGGTTTGGATTTCATTGTTGGAATGAATGTCTTCCGATCCTAGTTTTCACCACAGTCCTTACTGTGGCTTCATTAGTATCTTTCAAGAGAGAATATTTTTTGAAATTCACTTCCATGTTATCAATTTCATTCGTTATTGTATTTGTTTTGATCACAGTTGGTATCATGATTGTACTTTTTTCTAATGGCACCATCCAAGTGCCAAGATTGTTACCAAATATTGCACATTATACTTTAAGATTTTCACGCTGGACTATGGATGTTGTCCTAGCCAATTTTGGCACCAACTTGGGGTTTCCTTACAATGTTGTGTGGAATGACATTATTCATGTGACATATGTTATACATATGATGTTGGTCTTTCCTCTCAATTACTTTTCCCTAAATGTTGTACCAATAAAACATTCATATTTTGATCTCATGCTATCCTCAGGAGAATCAAAACTAGGAGTAGACCCAACTTGAAATTATAGGGTTGAGATGGCTTACCAAGAAAAGGAATTCTTCTTAAGAATGATATAAGCATGTGGATTTATTGATAGATTTATTTCTATGGGTCTTGTGAGAATCTACAAAGATAAGCCACCAGATCTCTACCGGATAGATTGACAAGCAATCTTGAGGGTCATTACAGGGTATCTCTATCCTCGAACCCTTGTTCATCATGGTTATGGGTCAACCACACAAAACCCTTTGCCAGTGAAGTCAATTTTCTTGGCCACACACTATCCACCTCATAGTTGGCCCACCAACATTACAGGGTATCTTTATCCTCAATTGTTCATTCATCATGGCTATGCGTCAACTGCACAAAACCCTTTCCACTGAAATCAATTTTCTTGGCCACACACTGTCAATATCATAGTTGGCTCACAAGCATTATAGGGCATCTCTTTACTTGGATCTTCGTGCATCATGGTTACAGGTCATCCAAAAACCCTCGGTTATGGGTCAACCACACAAAACCCTTGTCTTAAAAAACACTTGGTCATTCATAACTCATCTTTGACAAAGGCTTCTCGAGAGGGAACTTCATGCAATGGGGACCATTGCTTCCTAAGGGGGGAGGAATGATTGCAATGGAAATTCACCCATGGTGTTTGACCATAGTAATGTAACTAAAAGGCTATAAATAACTCACCCATGGTATTATCCACCCATGTTATTTACCCATGGTAATGTACCTAAAAAAGGCTATAAATAGTAAGCCTCCTTTTGTGAGAGGGAAGATTTTCTAGCACAATGTAGTTGTGACCATCATTTTCTAATCTAATAAAAGTTAGTTCCTGATTTATTTTCTAGTTTGGCTTACTCTTTTTCTTTTCTTGTTGCGACAATTACTCAGATTTTGGCCCCCCTAAGATCCAGATAAATAGATGTAAGGAGGGAGCAATCCTGGAAGCATGACTTACCCCAAACTTTGTTTCTCCACCCCTCTTTATTTCCCTTTTGCATTTCCTTGATTTTTCTTTGTATTACTACTCAAAGCTCTAGGAAATGAGAGCATGATGCATATGATGTATAAATATTATTACCCTCTTAAATGTGGGGCAATTCATCACTCACTAATGGTTGGGAAGTGCATTGGTTCCTTTAATAATGCGATGGGGAAACAAGTGGCCCTAGGAATTGGGGTGATGGCCATAATGATAAGGGGTAGAGCTCATGATAGAATCTTTCCCATGTGGTATTATTAATGTGCCAACTATTTTTTTCATTTTATGATTTTTTTTTTTTCCTTTTGTTTCTTGGTTGTGGCCATGATATGCTTTTAACTTTCTTAGCTACCTCAACCTCTAGGGAAACTTTTCTAGGCTCGAACCATATATGTGGACAAGGGAGGGGGGTGTGCTAGTGTCTTGTGGACCTAGTGGCCATAGAAGGGGAAATGGTGGAATAGGGTTTGTAATGTGCAGAGGGGAGTGAAAAATATGGAATGGGAAAATGAGACCACACTATCAAAATCAGGGTTTCCCAAGTAGCGCCCTTCCTAAAACCATAGGCCAATAGTGAATATCCCATTGGACTAGGATTGAAGATTAACTTCTAATTTAAGGTGAGGGAAAAAAACCATGGTCAAAGCCCTTCCTTTTGCCAAGTCATCCAATAAACCATACCCAAGATGTCCAAATGAAAAACAAGCATACACACCTGATGGCACAATGAAAAACATACCTTTTGGGTTGGATTTCCTACCTTCTAACATGCACTCTTGACAAATGGGAGAGGAAACATACAATTGATGTGGGTGGTAGAGATAAAGTGGCAAATTGCATTAACTACAAAGTGGCTGTCACAGGATTTTGGCTGCCGACTAGAAGAATATGAATAGGAGAAAATCTATCCTAGGGGTACCCACTTTTGGTGGGCAACATCTGGCTCCAACTAAGACATGAAATCACCATGGAGTGTGTTAGTGCTTCGTAATTCCTCCAGGCTGAGGATATGAACTCAAAGGTAACCACAAACCACTTTAAAATTGGAACCTAGCCCTTCCAGCTTCAGAGATGACTCTCTTTATATGAATCTTCAGTCACTTAGATGGTTGGTTGCCTTAGGTTTTAGGCTAGGTATTGAGATCAGAGGGGAATAGGTATGAAAAGTTTGATGACAGGGGAGAGGGAAAATCCATTGGGCATGGAGTCATATTGGGCTAATGATTTTCAGTGATATGATAGAAAAATGAGGAATCCTTAGACAGGGGTAAGGTAGGAAATCCTTATGGTGTATTTTTCCAATTTTGTTGTAGAGAGGTGAGCAAAGGAGCAGTGAAAGTGATAACATCTAAGCATCTAGATGAGGATGAATTTTAGATATTTCAATGGAGTAAAAAACACTAAAATGTTTAGTTAGCCATAACATAACACTTAAAAGTGAATTCTGAAATAAATTTTGCTTAATTAAACATGGAAGACATGAAATTTAAGCATGGAAATAACATAATATAATGAAACAAAACAAGATATAAACATCACCATAAGATATTGATACATGAGTCCCTGAAAATGTAGACTTCAACTTTCATCATTCACTGAAAATTAATGAAAATGTGAAATGCATAGTGTCTTCTCTATCAAACCATGACCATTTAATCCTTTGCACACTAAAATTCATGGAATATATACAATTAAATCATCCATGGACTAAGGAAGTCGAAATCCATCCTTTTCCGAAAGATAGGAAGAGGTTATTATTCTTTAGGAATAAAATATTTGGAAAATATGCCCATATCCTGCTAGCTAGTGTTTGGTTTTTGACTAAACAAAAATATGCTAACTGAAGAGAAAATACTAGAATTTGGTAGAAAAATCTTCAAAATTCATCATCCAAATTAATTTGAAATCAATTATGCCAAGTTGGAGGTCCACCAGGTCAAATTTCAAAAAATTCTAGAACTCTGTCAACAAATCTAGCTTGGCAAAATTGTGAAAAATGAGTCTCAAAGTGACACCTGTATTTCCTAAAATTTAAAACCTATGTAAAATACAAGAGACGTTTTTTTATTGAGCTTTTTCTTGAGAGAAAACTCTCAGTTTTTGAAAATTCTTCTCCATCTCCTCATAATCCACACCCAAAAATAATGAATATAACAGGAAATGAAGAAATCTAAAAACTAGGCTATAAATATCAATGTTGTTAAAATCGAGATCGGGATTAAATCGGCGCGGGGAACGAATCGGAAAAAATCGAGAAAAAATCGAGAAAAAATCGTTTGGTACAAAAATATTCATTTT
This sequence comes from Pinus taeda, assembly GCA_000404065.3. Lineage (NCBI taxonomy): Eukaryota > Viridiplantae > Streptophyta > Pinopsida > Pinales > Pinaceae > Pinus > Pinus taeda. The sequence goes on along the minus strand of APFE030128540.1, from coordinate 384,642 downwards.
TTTTCAAAAAACCAAAAAACGCATTATAAATCGCGCTGCTCGGCAACCCCGCGATTTTTTCCATAAAATCACGATTTTTTCGGAAAAAATCAGCAAAAACAAAGTTGGCGATTTTTTGGCATAAAAATCGCGATTTGATCGCCATCCTGAAAAAAGCGCGATTTTTTCATTAAATCGCGATTTTATTGCGCTTTTCACAACACTGATAAATATTCACTTGAATATTATAATGTGTGACACCTGTTACAAAAATGAAGAAGGTTTTTTGTATTTATCTCGTTTGAAAAAAACCTCTTTTTTTTTCAATATTCATCTCCATTTTGTTAGAAAACAATTTTGAAGTTAACTGCTAAAATAGTAAAAAACACAAGAAATCCCCTATAACCAAAACAAAACAAATTCATCCTTTGGATAATTCTGACCATCTCCAGTACTTATGAATGTGTCAAATAGGTGGAAGAAAACCTATGAATCATCAAATACCTACTAGAAAACATTTTTCCAAATTTCAAACCTCCCTTCTTGAAAATCACCACCTACAACAAAAGCGAAATGTATATAATTTGAATGGGTTTGACCAAGTGTTGAAATCTTTGACTAATAAAATTAGTTGGTAGATGATGTTTATAACGTGATTAACCCTATTTGAAACTCCACTTATGAAAATAAGTGCAAAATCATTGATTTTCTTCATAACTTATATTCTTTGACAGTAACACATCAGAAAAGTGCAATGATGAAGGAATATATGTGGAACTGACTAGCTGAGTGCCATCTTGAAAATTTTGAGATGAATTTTGAGGTATTAAACACAAAATGAATAAGAAAACAAATTTATAGAACATGGAGGTCTTCAAGGTGCAAGAAGCCATATCAACTGTGAAAGCGTAACAAGAATCCACAGTGCAAAGGATAATCACAACAACAACAACTTGTGGTGATAATGATATGATGAAGTATTTGATGTGACTTTGCAACTGACTTGAAAAGACACCACAAAATTATTCCAATTATGAGAAAACAAAGACTCACTACTATCTTCACTCATGATTTGGATGACATATTAACCCTAGACTTGCTAAACCTAGATAGTTTAAGACATTGATAACTTGATTTATTTAACCACTCAAACTTTAGTATATCCTATCCTAAACTGACACCAAGACTTGATCTCTATGAGATCATAGTAACACTTTACAAATTAGACAAAATACTAAAAAGACAATACTTGATTCTGATTACTATAAGATAGGACACTAACATTGGCTCCAATAGAGATGGAATCCTCCCAATGAGGTGCCAAAGAACACCATAAACTAGTAGGTAGATCCACTGGGCTACTCCCAATCCTGCAACATGTTCCTTCTTTGCAAGCCTGAGAACTAAAAATGAAATCCAAACTGAATTGTACATCAGAACTTTACATGCTGTAAACTGAAATTTGAAACTACTGAAAACTGAAACTAAAAGCTGCCACAAAACATGATTAGATTGTTGACCTTATTGGCACACCATTTCCTACTCTAACCTGTTGAAGAAATGCTGAAATCAGGTGATACAAAAATGTTAGTGAAGCCAATCAAGTATCTGGTCAAATGGTATGGCTTATTGACCATGCTTGAACACAATCAAAACCAAACAATATACAAGAAAATGCAACTGATAATACATTTGATCCTCACAATGGAAACATAACTAAAAATTGATGCTGAAAATTCCTTCCATATAGATATCTATAGGATCATAAAAGGCATGGATGCCATAGTTCTCAAGACATTCTACATTTTGATTGTCATTGTTGGATAATTCATTTGTATTCTCTTTTCCAACATATGGTTTCGGTTGTGAGTCATCAAACCCATTCACAAAAACAAAACATTCTTCAATCTCGATATCAAAGTGTAGCAACACCTCCTTTCATTTTGGATGAATAAGGTTTTCAAAGGATTGAATCCGATCTTTGAAATTATGGGACTGTATTTGGGCCTCTAAAGCCTCAATATCTTTCACAAGATTTTCAGGAAATGTTTCTAAAAAATTGATCTTAGCTTCTGAGCTACATTTGCATAACTTAAAATAAATATACAAAGACCTTGAAAAAAATCATCAATTTGGTCATCATCAAAATTGTCCGAGTATTCCTTAAAATATTCAATAGAAACAAGAATTTTAAGATACCATGTCATCTCGATTGACTAGGAAACTAGATCTGAAAGTATTCTCTAAATTCCTTGGATAGTAGAGTCGCCATAGATGTTTTGAAATCTAGACTATTTGGCAATGGAGTTTCCCGATGAATAAAGCACAACCTTCTTGTGTCTGATCACTGTTAAACATCAATATCAGATCTGAAACTTGATGGTTCTTTCCTGGGGAAGATGGAACCTTTCGCTCCCCAGCGATGATGCCGCCATGTTAGCACTTCGTAATTCCTCCAAGTTGAGGAGAGGAACTCGAAGGTAGCCACAAGCCACTTTAAAACTGGAATCTAGCCCTTCCAACTTCAAAGAGGGCTCTCTTTATATGAATCTTTAGTCACTTATATGACTGGTTATTTTAGGTTTTAGGCTAGGTACTAAGATTAGAGGGGTATATGTATTGATTGTTTGATGGCAGGGAGGAGGAAAAATGCTTTGGGCATGGAGTCATATTAGGCTAATGATTTTCAGTGATATGATGGGAAAGTGAAGAATCCTTAGACATGGGCAAGGTAGGAATTCGTTATGGTGTCTTTTTCAAATTTCTTTGTAGAGGGGTGAGAAAAGGATAAATGGATTTGATAACATCTAAACCATCTAGTTGAGGATGAATTTCAAATATTTCAATGGAGGAAAAACACTAAAATGTTTAGTTAGCCATAACAAAGCACTTAAAAGTGAATTTTTAAATAAATTTTACTTAACTAAACATTACAGACATCACATTTAAGCATCGAAATAACATAATACAATGAAACAAAACAAGAGATCAACATTTCCATAAGAGAATGACACATGAATCCCTGAAAAAGTAGACTTCAACCTTCATCATTCACTAGAAATTAATGAAAATGTACAATAACAATGCCTTCTATATCAAACCCTAACCTACCAACCATTTGCACACTAAAATTCATGAAATATATACAATTAACTCATCCCTGGACTAAGGAAGTTGAAATCTATCATTTTCCCAAAGATAGGAAGAGGTTACAATGCTTTAGGAATGACATATTTGGAAAATCTGCCCATATCCTACTATCTAGGGTTTGGTTTTTGACTAACCAGAAATATGCTAATTGAAGAGAAAATCATGGTATTTGGTAGAAAAATCTTCAAACTTCATCACCCAAATCAATGTGGAGTCAATTATTCCAAGTTGGAGGTCCACCAAGTCGAATTTTAAAAATTCTAGAACTCTGTCAACAATTCTAACTTAGCAAAATTGTGAAAAATGAGTCTCAAAGTGACACTTGTAATTCCAAAAATTAACACCTGTGTAAAAACCGAGATATTTTTTTTGTATATGAGCTTGTCTTTGAGAGAAACCTCTTTGAGTTTTTGAAAAAACTTCTTCGGCTCCTCAGAATCCACACCCAAAAATCTTGACCAAAACAGGAAATGACGAAATCTAAAAAATAGGATGTAAAGATTCATTTTAATCTTCCAATCTATGAAACCTGTTACAAAGCTGAAGGATGTTTTTGTTATTTATCTCGTGTTTACAAAAACAGTAAAAAATGCAGCAAATCCCCTACAGCCAAAACACAACAAGTTCATCCTTTGCATACTTTTGACCATCTCCCATACTTATGAATGTGTCAACCAGGTGGAAGACAACTCCAGAATCATCAAATACGTATTAGAAATCATTTTTCCAAAATTCAAAACCTCCCTTCTTGAAAATCGCCACCTACAACAAAATCGCAACAACAAAGCACAATGAGTTTCATTTGCATGGGTTTGACCAAGTGCTGAAATATCCGAACGAGAAAAATATTTGCTAGATGATGTTTACAACCTCATGACCCCTCTTTGAAACTCCACTTATGAAAAAAAGTGGTAAATCATTGATTTTCTTCATATCTTATATTCTTTGACAACAATGCACCAGAAAAGCATAGATGTGAAGGAATATATGTGAAAATGACTAGCTGAGCACCATATTGAACATTTTGAGATGAATTTTGAGGTATTAAACACAAAATGAACAAGGAAAAAATATTATAGAATGTGGAGATCGTCAAGGTGGAAGAAACCATAGCAACTATGAGAGCGTAAAAAGAAAGTGCAACGCAAAGGGGAATCACAACAATAACTTATGGTGATAATGATATGATGAAGTATTTGATGTGACTTTGCAATTGACTTGAAAAGACACCACTAACTTGTCCGAATGATGAGAAAATAGAGACCCACTACTATCTTCACTCATGATTTGGATGACATATTAACCCTAGACTTGCTAAACTTAGATATTTTAAGACATTGATAACTTGATTTCTTTCACCTCTCAAACTTTAGTATATCCTATCCTAAAATGACACCAAGACTTGATCACTATGAGATCATAGCAACACTTTACAAATTGGCCAGAATAATAAAAAAGGAAAACTTGAGTCTGATTACTATAACATAGGACACTAACATAGTGCATGATCCATGTATTCAAACGAGGAGGTCATGGGTACTCCAATAATATCTTAGCTCGTAGACCTATATCCTGCACATCACAATACAACTATTGGAGGCATGTGCACTGGGAATACTTTTATCGCCCATGTTTTTCATCAAATAATAAATCCATACACAAAAAAATATGTTAAGTGGAGTCTATTCTACCTTGCAATCTGTTCTAACATGAGAACATAATATGATGATAATAGTAATGCAAACATGTTATGAAATGCATCCTACACTACTATGTATAACATGTAATGTCATGTATCTAGAAAAGGAGTAATGAGGTTTTCTTTCACTGATGATGTCCAAAGTTCACCATGTAGATTAGCTATATAGTAATATCCAACACCAACCTTCCCATGGATTTTGATAGGAAGAGGATGATCACCCACCAACATCATTTTTCCAACTTGGGGCTCCTTGTTGGTTTTTGGGACTCAGTGCTTCTTATGTTTTGGTGGTTTTGAAGAAGTCCTTTTCAAGAGACATATTTATTATGGAGGGGGAATATAAATGGGCTTAAATGGATTACCTAGGTTTCTTGTATTTAGTTGTTGGTTGGGATATGGAAAGGAGTCCAAATCATCCATGTGGATGGTGATTTGGGGTTCCCTATATATGATGAATGGGGTTCCATCAGGTTGGGGAATAGTAGCATATGAAAAATCCATTTGTAATTGGACACCTATAGACACACCCAACTTCCTAGAAAATATCATGCCCTATATATTCGGAATATCAGTCACAACAACATCCATTAATATAGATATATCTCTGTTACAAGTTAAGATAACCTTGAGATATTTAATGGGCCCACAGATAGAGATGGACCTAGATTCAAAACCACAAACATTTTTGTAAGTTATATTAATTTCTAACTCTAATTGGTTCATGAAGTTTAATGGCATAATGTTTGTTGTAGCCCTAGAGTCTAACATGCAATTGAGGAGGAGTAATTTGTTTATAGCTAATATCAACAAAAATGGCTCGTGTCTAGGATTAATTTTAGACACATGAATATTTTGCAGCATAATTGGAGGATATTCATCATCAAGCCCTAAAGCCTTATTGACCTGCCATCTTTGGGTGGGGAGCTTCACAATCTATTTTATGGGTACTTGCATGTTCATATTTCCCACTGCATTGCCAACATCAATGTCAAACCCAACTTCTTTGACCTTGGATTTGTGCTTCGGCTCACTTTAGGAATGGAATTTTTCTTGGGAAGGGGATTGTTTTTGGGAAGGAGCTTCCTTTGTACTTTCTTGCGGCTTCTTGTCATTTTTCTTTGAATATTTCATCCCTTTGAACCTTCCACTATTCTCAGCTGCAGGAAATTCAACATTTGGCTCCTCTTGTTGCTTGATTTGGTCCAACCATGGGTGGATATATTTTTCAGCTAATAATATATTAAATGGGATATTTTGATCAACATTATTCAATTTCTCAACCTACTTATCTTCATTTTCTTCATGCGTGTCTTCGTCTTCCTAAAAAACTTGATTAGAAGCTTCTACTTGTCCTACCATGTTGGTGGGGATAAGGGTGTTTGGAACATTTTGTTTCACAATGCATTTTCCTATAAAATTTCTCTGAAAATGACTTATCTTTGTCAAATTGGTTCCTTGGAAGGTAACTATCCCTTCTCTCCTTTTCAAGGGTTGCTATGTTATTCATGGAATTTTTTGATTAGCACACATGACATTGACTTTCTTGGCTAAGGCCATGATCACTTCTTTCATATTAGAATCACCCACATTCTTTGTAGCTCGGAGCTTAGCCCTCGAGTAATTGAATAGATCAATGTGAGTTGAATTGATGTTGTGCTCAACCTTAATGACAATGTTTTTTTCATCTTCCATAGTGGTAGGCTCCTTATCTCTTAGAAAATATGTGAAATTCCCATTGACAACTTGGATAAATATTTTCCAACACATATCATTAGATGGTTTCAATCTACCAGGAATTTCCCCAAAATTCATGTCAAACATTTGGATATATTCTTTCATGCTTTCATTCTCCATCTTATCAGTTTGGATAAACTTCCTAGATACATACCTCCATCAAGATGGTTAGCCCATATTTTCTTGAAGACATCTGTTGGCTGATAAAAGGTGCCTTTTAAAACTCCTAATTATCCCACATTAATCATCAACCCGGTCAAGTCCTCTTATTTCAAGAGTGTACACAGTATGTGGCTGCTACTGATTTAGAGAGTAATGTTTCCTAAATTGTAATATAGATCTTGACACAAGAATAAATGGATGCATCTAATAAACTCCAATTGCATTTACTAAAGGAAATATCAAAACTCAATCCTCTACTAAAATCAAATCTTACAGCAATTCAAGTAACAACATCATCAACCGAGAGCACAATACCAATAACTCACCTCTTCTTAGCTGATTCAATCTAAACTATAAGCAATCTCTATAAAGCATTCAAGATGGAACACTATCAATTCTGAGAGTCTAATAGCAATAATCAAACTCTTACAGATGATTAAATCAATGCAATGCACTATCTAAATAATTTACGTTGTAATAAACAAAACTCAAATCAAATGACAATGCGGTAAGTTATAAACAAAACACGCATTATTTCAATACAAGAAAGTAATGAACATCGAATAAAGTAAACTCACAGAAATAAGAAATTATCAAACCAACCAAACTTTAGAAGAATTAGAAATATAACACAAGAAAGCAGTTAAATCCACCAGAGGCCGAGCCCTTAGCCACCAACGAACACTGCTAAGCTACTTTAGATAATGCGAGGGAACAGAACTTCAATTATATATTAATCATCGAACTTAACTAGCATTAAATATAATTGCCTTCTCCAACAGCGCAAGTCTGTAATTAAATTTACACTTTGAAAAATAATAGAGATTCCTCCCCTTTCTTCCTACAATCGCTTTCTTTTATAATTAGAAAGGGGTAAAGGGTAAATGGTAAATGTGATCCCTCAAGATCTCCCGATCCTGAGGGATTCGCAACCAATTTCTAACTTCACACGTTCGCTCTCAGCCTTGTCCGCAATCGACTTGTTCCTTCCTTTTCTTGTCAGATTTCGCTGTTCCAACGTCAGGGAACAACAATCATTCCTTTTGTCGCTTTCTTGCATAAAGAAAGGTAAAAGTTAGCTAAATCGTAACTGCAAATAATTCCTTCAATTCTTACCATAATTCCTCAATATATTAGCACATTAAGATATGAAAAAGATAAGAATCAAGGAAAACAATGATGAAATTTGTAGCAAACACATACCCATTTTGTAACTCAACATACTCCCCTACTTACCCTGTTTCATGTCCTCATGAAAAGTAATTAATTCTGATGAAGTGCACTTAAAGAGTAGGCTAGAAAAGGGGCATCAAAAATTGGTCTGAAACCATGATGTTGAGCTAAAAGCGCAAAAGCGAGACCTTCCTTTCCTTCAGGAAATTCATAGATGGCCCTGTAACCTTCAGGAAGATACCAAATGATGGGGCTACGAAACTAACATCCTAACCAATAGGGTCCTTCTCTTAAAATGAGATTGCTATAGGTGATGAAACGGGCTGCAGCTGCCTTAAAATTTTTGTAATTAAATGGCTCCATATCTTGCACACTACTAGTCGAGATTGTCCACCTGAGCTTGGATGCAGCCAGAGAGATTTCTTGAATGGATTGAAAATATGATACTCTGTTCTATACAATCTCCTTATGAATAGGCCCTAAAATTTTAATCACCCCTTCCCTTGTCATCAAACTCTTATGGTTGGCAAGCATTTGCAAAATGTGATTGGGTTCACTTCTTACCCAAAGATCCAATGCATTCTCTTGTCTTTGGAATGCATTATGAGATTGAACCATTTTAGTTGGTTGACCGCAAACGAGATAAAGGCTTGGAATTGAACATATCCCACAAAAGGGTTAGGGTTCTTTTCCACCTCATCCTCTAATAAAAAATTGTGTAGGTAAAATTCACAAAGCAGCCTTTGAACCTTTACACCATATTGTTTGCAACAATTTATTAAATCTTCAACTGTTTTTAATTCGATTGGTTTTCCAGCTCTCATGACTTTAATTTTCAACAACAAGTATCGTTCTAACAAAAACAAGGCATAATTAGTGGTGGGACCCCTGCATGCCAAGACCTCTGTATATAACGAGCATATGGTGTTTGTCTAAGCTATGACCCTATCTAATCTGAGCTTGATTCTCTCAATTTTCTCTTCTACTTTTCTGTATATGTCAAAGGTCTTGCTCTTTGTTGCATTCATTTTCTGAAGTTTCCTCTGCAACTCTTGGTATTTTTGCTGGGAAACAGTTTCTCGTTCAAGCCGTTCTAACGCGAGCCAAGCTTGTGCTAATTATTCCTGAAGATTTAGTATAATGGGGTCATTGGGTGTCATGATGTCTTTAGCTTGTATTCTTGTCTAAGTGCTTACGCTGTGAGAAAGGATGTTTTCTATCTGAATCTCTTTATTATGGGAGGTCCAAGCCTTTGTCTGAGTAGCCATGCTATAAGAGGGTACATCCTCTGTCTGAGTAGATACATCTACAAAAATTGCATGTTGTTCTTCTTGAATGATGACAGGTTGAGTGGGTATGGGCTCAGTTTGAGTCCATGTAGCCCTCCCTTCATATGATTCTTCCTATACAGCCGCGTTTCCTATCTCCAGGGTTTTGTCCGGGACCTTTCCCACTATGATTTCCTTTATTTTTCTTCTGAGCCTTTTTATTGTTTTGCGAAGCTTCTGCTGTTCTTTCCTAGGCTTTTTCAATTTGCCTCTATACTTTTTCGAAGGAGCTATTGTTTTGCTGACAGACTCATTAATAGTTTTTGCTCCTACAGAGCCTAGTTGCTCACCTTGGCCCTGTTCTAAAAGGACTGTGTCTCTTGATTGATTATCAGCTTCCCAAAGCATCTCTGTCTCTACTTCTTCTTCTTGGCCTATGTTCTCTGTGCTTAGGCCTACCTGGTTATTTTCTACTAGGAGCATGTCACTAGATTGGTTCTTTGATTCCTGAATGGCCTCTACATCTGTTTCTGCTTCATGGCTTGCATCTTTTGAGGGATATAGAATTATGGCATCGCCATAATTCTCTAGAGATTGGGTTGCTCCCAAATTAAGATTGAGCAGGCTTTCAGGCTGCATGTAATCATTCATGTTGGCTAGGACCTAGGCCAATTCAAAATCGTGCAACAAGTCACCTTGGGGACTCATGCTTGGTGTTGAGGGAACTCTCGATTCATTTCTTTGTTCATCTCCATAATGCCCTGTTCCTTCCTCATGGTCTGATTCAAGGTTCTCTTGGCTTTCTAACTCTAGCTGCAAGTATTGTTCACTTACTGGGCTGGATAATTCTATAGGTTGATTGATATTGCCTTGAGGATTTTCGGCCGCTCCTAATTTCGACCTCAGCCTTGTGGATTGTCTACGCTTTTGAGGTATGTTCTTTTCAAGGGTAGTCCTCTTCCTTTTCAAAACAGGGTTAGGTGCAGGCATGCCTAAACCTCCTTCGAGAACTAATATTAGTTCATCCCAGCTTCATTGTTGATGGGCGAGGTTATAGCTAACTATTACCTTGATCAAACAGTGGTGGCTTACTATGGTTTCTATTTGTTGGGGCCGTCTTAGCCTCTCGACGTTGTCATGTAGTAAAGAATTCAATAATGCAGGTAAATTTATAGAGCACTTTCGTTTTAGAACTGCTAAGAGTTTGAGTTGATGCAGCTTTACCACGTCTTTGTGCCCGTCGCATGTAATGTAGTTCTGGCTGATTCTTGCTAGTTCTCCCCATGTTTCTCCAAGAGAAGATGGTCGAACGCCTTTGCTCTTTTTGATCAGCTCCTATCCTTTGTCCCTGAAAGCCTCGATAGCGTCATGCAACTTCAACCGCTTACCAGCTCACACTGGTCCTTCTGCCGGTAACCCAAATACTTCTACTATCACAGTGTTTGATACAGTGATTTGCCTACTCTTTACCATGGATTGTCCATTCTGTAGATTTCGTAAGAATTTGATGGCAATTTCCTCGTTGGGTATTTGAAATCTCGTAAAGTATGCTATCCACCCAGCTCTAGCTAAAGTTTCCATGGCTTAATCAGAAATAACCATTATTAGAGGTTCTCTGCGCACTGTTCTTCCTCCCATAATGCTTGAATTCTAAAAATGATAAGTGTAGCAGGGAAAACACAGCGACGAACAGAGCTGAGTGATGGAACACCAAATGATTGTGATAGCTTTATCAGGTGAAATTTTATAAACATAAATACTGTTATTGAGGGATGTTATCATACCACATGCTCTGTGATCATGGAATGTCGTATCATTCTGCAAAATCCAATGAAAAAATGACAGTGCATGCATAATTACACTGGAGGTCCCTGCCCCCCTTCAAAATAATAGGTTGCCTATGACTGAATGAATGAAAGGGTAAAGTGTTGGCGATGAAGTACATGGGTGATGGATTGGCAAGGTATGCCTATTAATGAAAGGATCATAAAGGATTTTGGAGTGGTGAAATCAAGGCTTGTGCCAAGAATTATCAATAAGTGATAGGCTACCATGATGTGATATGATAAGGAAAAAGGGATAGCATGCACAAGAAATAATACTTTATTTCTGTTATTCCACTTAAAATTGTTGTGATTGATTTTTTTCTTTTTTTACTCATGCATAAAGGTTCAAGGTACTTTAGGGACATAATCTCTCCGTAGAAAAGATAAAAACATAAGAAGAGGGTATTATAATAGTTATTGATGTAAAATAAAGCTTCAATACCATCAGCATAGCTTCTGTTGTCTGCAGGCGTCCATAGCCTCGACAAAGTTGCTTTCTAACCCTTGGGAACCATGGTCCTCTATGTATAATTGGGGAAGTGTCTTATGATGTCCATAGTAGAGACCAACGTGCTGGCTTGGTAACCAGGTGAACACATTGCCTTCACTGAGAAGTAGTGAAAGTGGTCAGGCCGACTCGTGATGAGACCTCCTATCCTCCATTTGTGGAAAAAAAATCATAAAACTGTTAGTGAATATATATATATATATATATATATATTATTTGTTCATTTATTTTTTTGTACAATCCCCATTTTATACACAGAGGGTGGCTCATCACTCCTTAAGAGTAGGGATGGCAAAAGAAGTTTGACATATCAATATAAAAAAGATATACCCATAATATGATTGATAATACACAGAGAGAATTATACAGGAAAGGGGGAACCAACATGGTATAGATAATCAATTAGTTTGATTTATAGTGGAAATGAGGACAATGAAGTGATATATATAACTGTGTCCTTTTCTTTTTTGATCATCACAAAGAAATCTTGTTAAAGATGATAGTATTCAAGTTATTTTCCTATTACACTAGATTCCATATTTGTTTTCCTTAAATATGTATTGTACCTTTCATGCCATTAAGAGCATCATAAAGAGTGAAACGGGGATGGTCTAGGGATGATTATGCAAGGAAGAGAAAGAGGATGTTCTCAGAAATATTCACAAAGTACTATTTCTTGAAGGGAATAGCAAAAGAAAAACCCACACAAAAGTGCTATTCCTTATAGGGAACAACAACTGTTCCCTGTAAGGAACAACAAAGAAAAATACGCAAAAAAATGTGATGTTCCTTATAGGGAATAACAGTTGTTCCCTATAGGGAACAACAAAGAAAATAGTCACAAGACGGTGTTGTTCCTTGTAATGAATAACATAGAGAATACATACGAAAATTGTTGTTCTCTATAGGGAATAACAGTTGTTCCCTGTAGGGAACAACAAGGGAAATACAAGCTAAAAATTGTTGTTCCCTGTAGGGGATAGCAGTTGTTCCCTGCAGGGAACAACAAAGAAAACACACACAAAAATTGTTGTTCCTTATAGGGAACAACAATTATTCCCTGTAGGGAGAAGCAAAGCAAAATACACACAAAAATTTTTGTTCCCTGTAGGGAACAACAAGAAAAAATGCACACTGAAATTACTGTTCCTTAGAGGGAACAACAACTGTTCCTTAGAGGGAACAACAGCTGTTCCTTAGAGGGAACAACAACTGTTCCAACAAAGCAAAATTCACACGAAAATTGTTGGGAAAAACAAAGAGAAATACACACAAAAATTGCTATTCCCTGTAGGGAACAACAAAGCAAAATGTACGCAGAAATTGTTGTTCCTTGTAGGCAACAATAGTTGTTCCTTGTAAGGAACAACGAGGGAAAATACACAAGAAAATTGTTGTTCCCTAGAGGGGACAACAATTGTTCTCTATAGGGAATAACAAAGGGAAAATAGAGAAAAAGCTAATATACAATCTATTATCCAAGCAAATCCAATCAAATAGAAAGGCAAATTTATGTACAGGTAAAAAAAAGTAAATTCTTCACTGGACTAGTGCTATGGAAGGGTTGTCCTCCTCAGCAAGAATTTGTATTTTGGAATCTTCCTGTAACTGCTGGCAAAAGGATTCCCTTGTAAGTGGTTTGTGATAGAGGCGTACTCAATGTCCATTCACTTTAAAAGAGTAGATAGACCCATCAATGGTGGCTAATGTAAGGGTGCCATTATCATGAACCTCTTGTATCTCATAGGGGCCAAACCATTTGGTCTAGAGTTTGCCTGGGAAATCCTGGAACCTAGAAACATACAAAAGTTCCCAATCGCCTTCATGGAAGATCTTCTTCTTGATGAGGGCATCATGCCATTTCGCTCTTTGTTGTTAGATTAGTGCAATATGCTAAAGAGTTGATAATTGGATTTCATCCAATTCATTGATTTGATGTAGCCTATTAATATGTGCTTCATTTAGATCCAAGCCTACTTCGTGAGCTATCCTCAATGTATGAATTTCAAATTCTATTGGGAAGATAGGTTCTTTGCCAAACACTAGCTGACATGGGGAGTATCCCGTGGTATTTCTCCATGTCGTGCGATATGCCCATAGAGCTTCTAGAAATCGGGTAGCCCAGTCACGTCTATGTGATATGACTGTCTTTGTTAGTATAGCCTCGATTACTTTATTGGTACTTTTTACCTGGCCGTTTGCCTGCGGGTGGTATGGAGATTTGATTCTGTGCATGAGATGATGATTTTTTAATGTAGCAGCAATCTTATGGCCTACAAATTGTGGCCCTGCATCCATGATTATTTCTCTAGGCAAGCCATACCGCATGAAAATTTGGAAAAGAAAGTGGATTATTGAGTCCTCCGTTGCCCTTGGTAATGCTTTTGCATCCACCCATTTAGTCACATATTCTGTTGCAACAAGTATATATGTCTTTTGATTAGATGATGGGTTTATTGGGCCAATAAAATCTAACGCCCAACATTCAAAAGGTTCAATGACTAACTGTGGATGTGGGGGCATCTCATCAGACTGTCCAACGCGGCCCATTCTTTGGCAGCTATCACATGCCTGGACAAAGTTCTTGGTGTCCTTAAAAATGGTGGGCCAATAATAGACCATCTGCAAGACTTTATGCCCAGTCCCACAGTTTGCAAAATGTCCACCGCAAGGTCCATCATGGCAAGCTTTTAAGATGTCGAAGATTTCGTCTTCCCTAACACACCTTTGGATATGCATATCGGCTCCTGTGTGAAAGAGGTATCCTCCGATCCAGGAGAACCGAGTGCTGCATTGTACTATTAGTTTTCTTTCACTAGGTGTCAGGTGCTTGGGTAATTTTTCCACTGCTAGGTAGTTCGCAACATCTGCGTACCACAGTGTTTTCACGGTTACAACAAATAAGTGCTCATTAGGGAACTGGTCTTCTACTACTGCCGAGTCGTTTGTCTTTGGCACACATGAGAGGAAGTCTGCCACCAGATTTTCCTTTCCTGGTTGATCCTTGATCATTATGTCGAATTCCTGCAAAAGGATCAACCATCATGTCACTCTTCCATTCGTAACAGGTTTATTAGCTAAATATTTAATAGCAGAGTGATCAGTATACAAAACCACAGGGTATCCTGTTATGTAGTGTCTGAATTTGTTAATAACATAGAATACAACTAGAAATTCTTTCTCGGTCACGGTGTAATTCAACTCAGTAGGAGTTAAATTTTTTCTGATGTAGTATATCACATAAGGTTTCTTATCTTCCTCCTAGCCGAGAACTGCTCCAATGGCCGTATCTGATGCATCGGATGAAATCTGAAGTGGAAAATCCCAGTTTGGGCCCCGTAATACTGGCGCTGTTGATACTAGCTGTTTTAAATCTTCAAAAGCAATGTCACATTTGTCAATCCATATGAAATCGATGATTCCTGTTAATGCATATAATGGTGCAGCAATTTGGGAGAAATTCTTTATAAATCTTCTATAATATCCAGAAAATCCCATAAAACTACGTACCTCAGTTTGTGTGGAGGGGGTAGGTATTAAGAGGATGATCTGAATTTTTGCTGGATCTACCTGAATTCCAACTGCTGAGATGTAGTGACCTAGGATGAGGCCCTCGGTCATCATCATGTCGCATTTCTCATGGCTTAAGCAGAGCCTGGTAGCAATGCATCTTTGCAAAACTTTCTCTAGAATTTGTAATGATGGCTCGAAGTCATCTCCATAGGGTGTAAAGTCATCCATGTACACCTCGAGTCCCTCTTTTATCAAGTCTGAAAAAATGTTGATTATGGCTGTCTGGAATGTGGCAGGTGCGTTGCACAGTCCAAAAGGTAAGACCCTGTAAGCAAATGTCCCCCAGGGGCAGGTGAAGGTAGTCTTATCCTAGTCTTCAGGGGAAATTTTGATTTGGTTGTAGCCACTGAAGCCATCTAGGAAAGAGAAGAATTTTTTACCTGCCAATGTGTCCAAGACCTGGTCGATGAACGGGAGGGGAAAATGATATTTTTGTGTTGCTTTATTAAGCTCTCTATAATCAACACATATATGCCACTTCCCATTATTTTTAGGCACCACAACTAATGGAGAAACCCATTTGCTATCAGATATAGGATAAATGAAATTTACATCTAACAGTTTTTGTAGTTCATCTTTAACAACATCTTTAAGATGAGGGTTTAACCTCCGTTGAGGTTGTCGAATGGGCCTCGCATCTTTCTCTATATAGATGTGGTGCATGCATAATTGGGGATCAATCCCTTTCATATCTGGGTAATCCCAAGCGAAAGCCTCTTTATATTTTCTAAGGAGTTGAACAAGCCTCTGCTCCTGGTCATTAGTCAGGTTTTTGTTAATGTTTAGGACTTTCCCTGGCTCTATTTCAATGGGTTTGCTGTTATAAACAATTGTTGTTGGTATTATCTAGTCATTAATATCTTTTAAGGGATCTTCTTTAATTTCGTTATCCAGGGTTGCTTCGATCATGTGACATTTTAGATTGGATACGACATCTGGTTGGTTAATGTAAGTGTTGATGTCATCTTCTGTTTGATTCTTAAATTGGAGAGCATCTTCTATAGTTAGCAGTGATCAAATGTTTTGAGTTAAATATGATACAGGTTGTTTTCTAATTTTTATTATTGTTAGGCTTGGCTAAGCTAGAGGATATAAAGCTAGATTATTCACATTACTTCCTCTTGCTATAGTCATATTTCCTATTTGACAGCTTATGTAAGCATCTGCGGTTGCTAGCCAAGGTCGTCCTAGAATTAGGGGATGTCCATCTAGCCGGTTTCTAGAATTAATAATCAAGAAATATGCTGGGTATTCCCAAGAATCTACAGACACCATTACATCATGTAATATCCCTTCTGGTTTGACAACCGATCGGTTAGTAAGTTCTAGCAAGGTCGTAGTTGGATGCAAGGTTGTAATGCCAAGTTTTTGACAGGTTGTTGTTATGAGAATATTAATGGCTGCTCCTAAATCAATTAATGCATTGGGGAAGGAACATCCATTTATTTGTACTATGACTATAGGGTTTCCTGGGTCCTCATATTTCACTGATATTTCTCTACCTGATAATAAATCCGACAAAGTTCCGACTACGTGGACATTTGGGGTCGTTTTTATTTTCCTTAGGCTTTTTAGTACACAATTCCTTAGTAGTTTTTGCATAAATTGGAATGTCCTCAATAGCCTGGAGGAGGGGTATTTTTACACAAAGATTTTTTAATTCTTCGAGAAGATCAAAATTAGGATATTCTATTGGGCGGGGTATAATCAATCTCTCTGGGAATGGTGGAGAAGAGGTAATAGTTTGATTGTGGCTTTTCTGTTTAACTGTATTCTCCATTTGAGGTGTTTGTTCTATAGGTAACAAATCTTCTATTTGTATGTTCTTATCCCCCTTTGACTCAATTATTCATCTAGACCTTAATTTGAGTTCATTACACTCCCTCAACTCAATTTCTAGCTCCAATCCTTCAATAATTTATACAGATTTGATGGGCCTATTGTTGGGATTTGGGTTGGGTTGGGATGGGAGCTGTGGTTGTAGATTGGGTTGAGGGTTCTGCTGCAATGTGTAAGGTGTTGGTAGTGTAGGCTGAGGCAGGGGGATTTTTCCTGCTGGCTAGTTTGTAGGTCTTTGCTAGCTTGACTGCCAGTTCTATTTTTGTGAAGTGGAGGGTGGCCATTGGGATGGATATGTATTGTTCTGCCAGAATGGTTGGAAGTAAGAGGAATTTGGCCAACTATTGTTTTGATTTGATTGATTGGACCAAGGTGGCATAGAGAATGGTTGCTGTGACCAATTAGGAAAAGGTGGCTGGTTCTACCACGTAACTCTTGTGTATTGTTGAGAATTATATTGCCAGGGCTGAAAGAAAGAAGATGGGTTAGTAGGCGTATTTGTTTGTCATGCTTGCCATTGGCGATGCTGATTTAGCAGGTAGACTAGTTCTGTTTCTTCCTCTGCCTCCTTGAAGACTGCTTTTAACCCTGGGAGCGATGGACAGTTTTCTGTGGCATCATATTTAGTGCATATGGCACAAGTCTATACCATATCTAGCGGGCATTCTTTATGACTATGCTTCTTCCTGCATCGAGGGCAAAAGATCACCAGGTTTTGTTCTGCTTCAGCCTACTTTAGCTTGGCTTGCATGATGTATAATTGCATTGTCAAATTTCCCAAGATATCTATTTTGAAATCCTCCATCAGGTTTTCCGATTTTTGCATGAGTAATGCTTCCGCTAGAGATTTTGCTGTCCTTGGAGGTCATATCGCGTTTTGCTGGTTTCAATCTCGTACTGCCTCTTAAGCACCTGATACACAAATTAATAATGTTAGCATTTTCTTCTTGATATATATCATCTTTACCCATAATATTTAATGTCTCTATCCATTAGTCTTTCATCCCTTTAATCAGTGTAGTTTTTAGCACATTATCACGCAAAGGCAGAGTTGCATAGGGAGACCTTTAGAGGTTATATTGAAAACACTCCACATAATCTTCCAACGTTTCACTAGGTCTTGCTACCATTTGGAATATTTCGTCATTTAGTTCCATAGATTTGCAATAGTCCTGATATTTTTTAAGGAAAGTGGTTTTTGTTTGATCCCAATCATTTATGGTGCTCCCACCTAGTCCCATGAACCAACGCAGGGTTGCTCCTTTTAACATAGAGGTAAACAACTTTAGTTTCCGGGGGTCAGTGGTGTAATCATAACCCCAACATAATACATCAAATTCAAATAGAAATGCATTTGGATCCTTTGATGTGAGTCCATGAAAGGTGGGAATATGTTGTAGAGGGATAGCTTTCATGGGTGCATTGATAGCTGTGTCAACGATGGGATACTGTAATGTAGAGGTCTGGTGTGCTTGTGGATTATTGGCCATTTGATCAAATATATGCCAGTACCCTTCCAGGATCTCTGGAGCTAGAGAGTTATCCCTAGGATGTCTAGAAGGGGTGGGAATTATCTTAACAACACTCCCTTGGTTTGGGATACTGGGTGTCCTTTGCTCGATTACTACCTGAGGGGATCTTGGTTCCTCTGTTTCCCTTGTTTCTCCTCCTCCTTCATGAATATTACAAGAATTCCCTTCTTGTGAGGGAATTACATGCGAATTTTCAATTTCTTGAAAACTCTGCTCAGTTCCTTCCATTTTACTGTGGACCTCAGCGTAGGCTACATATGGTGAGCCTATGGCCCGAAGGGAGACAATAGGTTGTCTGGAAGCAATGGTTCGGGGACCTACTGATGGCTGAGATTCAACTTTCTTTAAGATGTCATCGATGAAGGTTGATCGTCCAAGGGTGACTGGTCCCTTAGATTTTTTAGGTTTGGGATGTGGAATTGGATTGTTTTTGGGTCTTTTTTTCTTAGTCATTCATGAAAAAAATTCAAATGGTTATCTCTACCTTAAGTTCCTAACAACTCTCCTAGAAAGCGGGTGGGGGAGCAGGCATTTTACTTGCTCCATACGCAGGTTCTTACCTTCCATTTTTAATACTCATTTGTCTCTCAACAGACAAGCATCAAACACCTACTTCACTTTTCTGTAATTGTGCTGAAAAGCAGGTAGAGTAGCAAGCAATTTACTTGCTTGTTACGTAGGTTCTTACCTTCTGTTTTCAATACTCAATTCTTCCTCAACAGAAATTATCAGATATACATCACTCTTTGTAAATGGCTACACTCTCCTTGGCAACGACGCCAAAATGTTGGCTGATAAAAGGTGCCTTTTAAAAATCCTAATTATCCCACATTAATCATCAACTTGGGCAAGTCCTATTATTTCAAGAGTGTACACAGTATGTGGCTGTTATTAATTCAGAGAGTAATGTTTCCTAAATTGCAATATAGATCTTGACACAAGAATAAATGGATGCATCTAATAAACTCCAATTGAAATTATTAAAGGAAATATCAAAACTCAATCCTCTATTGAAATCAAATCTTATAGTAATTCAAGTAACAACATCATCAACCGAGAGCACAGTACCAATAACTCACCTCTTCTTAGCTGATTCAATCTAAACTATACTCAATCTCTATAAAGCAATCAAGATGGAACGATATCAATTATGAGAGTCTAATAGCAATAATCAAACTCTTACAGATGATTAAATCAATGCGATGCACTATCTAAATAATTTATGCTATAATAAACAAAACTCAAATCAAATGACATTGCGGTAAATTATAAACAGAACATACACTATTTCAATACAAGAAAGTAATGAACAACAAATAAAGTAAACTCACAGAAACAGGAAATTATCAAACCAACCAAACTTTAGAAGAATCAGAAATATAACATAAGAAAGCAGTTAAATCCACCAGAGGCTGGGCCCTTAGCTACCAGTGAACACTGCTAAGCTACTTCAGATAATGTGAGGGAACAACAACTTCAATTATATATTAATCATCGAACTTAAGTAGCATTACAATATAATTGCCTTCTCCAATAGTGCAAGTCTGTAATTAAATTTACACTTTGAAAAATAACAGAGATTCCTCCCCTTTCTTCCTACAATCGCTTTCTTTTATAATCAAAAAGGGGTAAAGGGCAAATGGTAAATGTGATTCCTCAGGATCTCCCGATCCTGAGGGATTTGTAACCAATTTCTAACTTCACACATCTTTCCTATTCCGTGTTGATCCATGATTTGTAACCGATTTCTAACTTCACACATCTTTCCTATTCCGTGTTGATCCCTCTGATTCACTCTCAGCCTTGTCCGCAAGCGACTCGTTCCTTCCTTTTTTTTTTGGATTTTGCTGTTCCAACATTAGGGAACAACAATCATTCCTTTTGTCACTTTCTTGCATAAAGAAGGGTAAAAGTTAGCTAAATTGTAACTGCAAATAATTCCTTCATTTCTTACCATAATTCCTCAATATATTAGTGCATTAAGATATGAAAAAGATAAGAATCAAGGAAAACGATGATGAAATTAATGACAATGTTTTCTTCATCTTCCAAAGTGGTAGGCTCCTTATCTCTTAGAAAATATGTGAAATTCCCATTGAAAACTTGGATAAATATTTTCCAACACATATCATTAGATGGTTTCAATCTATCAGGAATTTCCCTGTCAAACATTTGGATATAATCTTTCATGCTTTCATTCTCCATCTTATCAGTTTGGATAAATTTCCTAGGTACATACCTCCATAAAGATGGTTAGCCCATATTTTCTTGAAGACATCTTCAAATTGATTGAAGCTAGTGATGCTTCCTTAAGGAAAATGATTATACCAATCCCTAACATTTCCTTTCAACGTTAAAGAAAATAACATCAAGATGAAATCTTCTTCATATTCATCAATATTATTAGGGAAAAGTGCCCTAATGAAATTAGCCACATGATTTTCAACACTAATGACAACACTTCCTTCAAACTTGGGCAACCACTCAAGAAATTAGGGAGGGGCACCAGGGAATGCATCAATATTTAATGGTTTGAATGAAGCAAGATGCCATTTCTAAGCCCTAGGGTTATTTTTATTGGCATTCCTATTATTATTGTTGCTAGGGATAACATTGGAATTAGTGTTAGTGTTGCTGTCCATGTTGCCAAATATGTTTTGTCTAATGGGAGATGGAGTACACTCACCCCTTTTTCTGGTAGATCTAGTTCTTGGAGCTACGATATCTTGAAAATATTTGTACTCAACTAATTTAGGGGTTGCGAAAAGAGGATTTGTCTTGTCATTAGGGAAACCATCTCTTCAAATGTTTCAATAAAGGGAAAGTAGACTAGCTTCCTCCGTGACAACAATGCCAAAATGTTACCACAAAATCTAGCATAACTTGGAGAGGGAAAGACAACAAGGAAAGTAGCTATATCAAGTGCTAACAATGGGAAAATCACCCATTGTCACCATAGCCGCAAGACCCCTTAGTATTTATGGAATTTCACTGATGGGAGGAGTCCTGGTAGAATTGTGATCACATTTGTAAGGTATTTTAAGGCTTGAGGTTTAAGGTGATGGACTAAGACTTCTCAAGTAATACTGGAAGTTATGATATAAGGCTTCAAAAGGAATTTCACTTTATATTAGGAGTATGTGGCATGATAGTTATGGTTTCATTACTTCTCATGGTTTAAAGCGCTCTAAAGATGAAGGCATTGATGAGAAAATGATTTTTATGATATAGTTGAACAAGTACTAAGTGCATAAAAACTTTAAAGAAGTCCCCAAGTTGAGGAATAATAGCTAGGGTTTTACTCTTAGCGAAACACCTAGGGAAAGAGATTTTATGGAGTAATATTAAGTGGATTCCCACCAAACTTTGAGAATAGATAGCCTATACCATAAGATTGATGTTTAGACTCTCAAGTTCCCATAAAACCTCTCCTAAGGAAATTTTTTCTCAGCCCTATTTAGACATACTACCTTAAGAGGACAAAAATGTTTATAGAGAGAATTCATGGATAAAAAGTAAGGTTGATCATCAAGGACTTGCATTAGTGCCTTGTACTTTGGGAATATGTATTCTAAGAGGCTCAAGATGAGCTAGATAGTTCCCGAGGAGGCTAAAAATGTATGCCCTTGGTATCAACTTCCAACATTTACCCACTTCTAAGGAAAATAGAGTTTGATGAATATTTTGAAGGATTCCTCCATTAGGAACATTTATTATATGTAATACAATGAATATTATATGCAATTCTAAACTAGATAGCCTTTCAAAAACTAATTTTCAACAATTAGGGCACAAATTAGCATAATCTAGAAGCAACAACTCCATACATTATACAATTTCAAGAAAGAAAATATTCAACAATAATCTCTTACAATACAACATGTAGTATATCCATCCATTATCTAAAGAAATATCTCCAAAGATAATCCAAATAGCTTCTAAACATCGAAATGCATCCAAAATATCTCCAATAACCAAGAAGGAACAAGTGTCAGTTTCTCTATTGAGGTCGAATTGTCCAAGAGATGATGATGAGAGAGTCAAATGATATCTCTCATATTTATACATGTCTTACGATCTCTAATTTAACAAATCCTCAAATTGTAAAATAATGGGCTCTATACTAAGTGAGGTTACAAGCCAACCTCATAGCCAATACAAAATATAAAAGTTAGCCCACAAAAGAGGTCAAAATGCTGACTTCATGCCAACATGGACCCTTTTAGGGCAAGTGTTGGGCTCCTTCAGTGCCAAGGCAAATGTAGAGTGCTCCATGAATCATGATCTAGGGTTTGGCCCCTTAATCTCAATGCAAATCATCGAGTGGGTCCGAGTTTTGTGTTTGTGGCAGAAAAAGAGTCTCATGGGTCTCCTAGTGATAGAATAAGTTGTTTTGCTCCAATGTTGAGGTTTTAGAGTATGGTGATAGCCCTCCGATGTGTCAATGAGTGAGACAATCCTCACCTGTGCCCAAAATCATATGCCACAACCTGTATGTACTATTGAGCTGGTTGGGGGCACAATGGTCAACCTACATCATCTCATGAATAATGTGGGCAAAAACACAAACCATTGGAGTGTTTTCATTGCCCATGGAATGTAATTCTACGAGTGATAAGAGTATCATGGCTCTCAATGCTTCACCTATAGGGTGTCATATGATCCTCTAGTGGACTTGGGCCCCAATTAAGTTATCTAACCCATGATGAAAACCACTTTCCAATCACATACAATATCTAATGTTGTGTCTTCACCATTAGGTACAATTTATCATTAGTGCATCTAAGTGAACTAAGCTTGTTAGTAAAGGGAAAATTGAGACTTATTATGGGGCTTCTCTTCCAAATTTTTGGTTTTGATAATGTAATAGTGTTACCTCCATAGGTAGGAGTGGCTAATAAATGATCCTATTAGATGTTCCCATCCCTTAAGGGGAAATAAATATCCCTAGTGCATCCTTCAATTAGTAGGTGGGATTTGAATAATCACGGAACCAAATGGGGATGAAAGGGTCTTAGGCCCAAATGCCATGGGTACAAGGATAACAATAATGATAAAGTCCACATATTGGGTACATAAATGTAAGGAGGGAGAAATAATGGATGCATGATTCAACCCAAACTTTATTTTCCATCCCATTATTTTCCTATTGCTTTTTCTTGATTTTTCTTTGTATTACTACTCGAAGCTGCAGGAAATGAGAGCATGCTATGTATGATGTATAAAATTTATCACCCCCTTAAAGGTAGGGCAATTCATCACCCACTAGGGGTTGGGATGTGCATGAGTTCCTTTAATGATGTAATGGGGCAACAAGTGGCCCTAGGAAATAGAGTGATGGCCATAATGATAAGGGTTAGAGCTCATGCTTGAATTTTTCCCACGTGCTATTATTAATGTCCCGACCATCTTTTTCATTTTATGATTTTTTTTCATTTGTTTCTTGGTTGTGGCCATGATATGCTTTTAATTTTATTTTAGCTGAATGACCCTCTAGGGTAACATTTCCAGACCTGACCCAAATATGTGGACAAGGGGATGTGGGCATACTAGTGCCCTGTGAACCTAGTGGTCATGTGGACCTAGAGAAGGGAAATGGTGGAATATGGCTTGTAATGTGTGGAGTGGAGTGAAAAATATGGAAAGGGAAAATGGGACCATGGTACCAAAATAGAGATTTCACAAGTAGTTCCCTTTCTAAATCCATAAACCAATAGGGGAGATCCCATAGGACTAGGATTGAAGATTAACACCCCATTTAAGGTGAGGGAACAAAACCACGGTCAAAGCCCTTCCTTCTTCCAAATCACCCAATAATCCATACCAAAGATGCCCCAATGAAAAAAAAAAAGCATAAGCACCTCATTACAAAAATGAAAAACTTACCTTTTGGGTCGGATTACCCACCTTATAACATGTGATCTTGAAAAATGGGCAAAGAGACATACAATTGATGCAACTAGTGGAGATAAAGTGACACATAGCGTTGACTACAAAGTGGCTATAAGGGGTTGCTAGATATTGACTAGAACAAGATGAATAGGAGAAAAATCTCCTAGTGGTATCCACTTTTGGTGGGTAACAATCACCATTGAAGTGTATAAAGCTATAAACTTATGAAATTAGGTGTTAACAAAAAGCAAAGAATTTTCAAAAAGTTACTAAAAACCAAAGTCAATTAAAAACAATAGTGAATGGTATCATAAAAATATTTTAGGATGAGTAGTGGAGCAACAACTTCAAGAATAATAATCAACCTAAAATGAAACACCAATATAGTTTTCATTTTGAAAAAGCGCTAGATTTATCAACAAAGACATGCTTAATGAGTGAAAAACCTGTAGTGAAGGCCATGCTACTAGATTTCCATGCTTGAGAGGCTAGGAATATTCAAAGGAGTTTACGACCCTATGTCATGTTCATATCTTTATATATATTGTAGGTCTAAGAGTCTTATTAACATGGAAAAAATTAATTTATTTTGAAATGGTGTTCCTTCTCACATTTGAAATAACTGATCCAGGTGTATGTTGGTGGCCACCCACCTATCCCACTTGGACCCCCACAACTATCTCTTTCAGTTTTTCAGTTTCCTTAATTGTAGCACAATTTACTATTTTTAGCAGTTTTTCAGGTCCTGAACTTCCGGAGCCATTTTGAGGCCCTAAACGACATTTTTTGGGAAATTTGGGAGCAACATGGAATCATGGATTGATTTTTCTCTTCCCAAAGTTGTAGTGCTTGGATATATCTTTCTAACGAGCTATTATGTGCATCAAATGGAGATCGTATGCCAAAGTTACAACCCCGGGAAGTTGATGTACCAATTTACCCAAACAGGGCCCGCAGTTTTGCGTTTCATCTTCCAGGGTTAGGTTTTTGGATGTTTAGGGTTTTCCATTGTTTCTCAACAATAAATAGGCCTTCGAGCCTCATTGTAACATAGTTCAGAGGCATGTAGTTGCCACATCTCTTCTCAGAGATAAGATACCATCGCTCTAGCTGGTTTATTTCCATTTCTGTTTGTAAGCATATTTCAGTATAATACATTAGTGAAATGAAGTATTATTTCCGCTGCATATCTGTATTTATGGTTATTTCTGTAATTTGTTGTGTTCCTATTTAAATCCGGATCAGTGGTATCAGAGCAGTCTGCTTTTTTTCTGTTTTTCTTTGCGTGTCCCCAACGAGGTCGAGATATAAGGAGCTAAGGCTCGATCTGGTAGAACCTTTGCAAGATCAGCCTCGCAGATCCTGACGACCTCCCATGGTGGATGAAAAGAAAGACGAGGGGGCAGGAGATTCTATCAAAATATTGCTTGAAGAAGCCCTCAAGCGACAAAGGAACACGATGATGGAAAACTTTGCCCAGATCCTTCAGCGGCTACCCAGAGGCGACGCATCGACTTCCAACAGATACTCTGGAAATGCCACACCATTTAACGTACAAGTGAATTTTTAAATCCCCATATTTGAGGGTCAAATAGATGTAGATATTGTAGATAAATGGTTAAAGCTACTAGATGGGTATTTTTATGTTCATGATTTTTCCATTCGGGAAAAGATTATTTTCTCTCTTCTCAAAGCAGCCCCCTACGTCAAGGATTGGTGGGAAACCTACTACGAGCAGAAGGATGAAAGCACAGGCTCACTATTTTCAGCTGTACCCACTTGGAATTCATTTCGGGATGCCATATAGGAGAAATATTACCCTGTCAAAAGCTATGAGGACAAATACATAAAGTGGACCATGCTACGACAGGGAAGGGACAATGATGTGCCGGAGTTCACAAACATTTTTCATACCCTTCACACACAGTTGGGTATCAAGGACTCTGAGCTACATTTGGTACTCAAATACCGCATCTACCTACACAGATACATCTAGGAAGAGATGGAGTTCGTAAATATCTCCTCGCTTGGCACAACGTACCGATACACTGTCAAAATCGAGCAGAAGTTCAAACAAAAGAAGCAAGACTTTGGATCTTCGAATCTGAAGCAAGGGAAAGGCTTCCCCAAATTGCAAAACCAAGGGCAAAGGTAAGATAGAGCAAGCCAAGACAACCTGTCAAAGCCACAAGAAAAAAAAACACCACGAAGTTGAAGAAGGACATAGGAAAGTGGTGTGAGTTCCATACGAGCCCCACTCAAAACACAAGTGAGTGTTGGACCAAGCAGTCGCTGGTGGCTGAGTTGAAGGCTTCAGAATTAGATGCATGTTCAGACCCTAAGCCAGAGCCCAACAAGGGGAATGGTAAAGGGAAGCAGATCATTGACACAGAGCCCAACACCATTGTTGCCACCACCAAGATCCAGAAGAATGATCGCGAAGATCCAGAGGAGGGGGAGCGACTTTTCCACTCATAAATGTGGGTGAAGGGTTCACCGTTGCAATTCATTGTTGATAGTGGTAGCCAAAAGAACCGCATTTCAGCAGAGGTCATGAAGCGGTTGGGCCTACCGACTACACCACACCCGCAGCCGTACAGTATTGGGTGGCTTCACCAAGGATGAGATCTCCGAGTTTGCCAGCAGTTCTGCCTTCCCTATAACATCTAGCACTTCACAAATGAGGTATTGTGTGATGTTGCACCTCTAGGTGTTTGTGATGTATTATTAGACTAGCCATACTTGTGGAGATGACATGCTGTGTATGAGTCAAGGCCTCACGTTGTCATTATTTGTTTGTGTAATTCATTATACAGGATACCGGAGGTAGCCCCACCTATAGCCACCTCTTTGATCATTGCTAAGAAATGCAGCAAGCTCATCTCCCAGACTAGGAAATTCATTTTCTGTCTGGTTTGCTCCTAAAGAAAGGGGAAGATTGTCGCCACATCCATGACCCCCGCGAAGGGTTCCTCCATGCAGCAGCAAAAACAGATGGATACGGTCATGAAAGAACATAGGAACATCTTCTCCTCACCCACAGGGGTACCATTGGACTATTAGGTCAAGCATTCATTCGATCTGACTCCCAAAGCACCTCTACCGAATGGGCTGATATATCACCACTCCATTCTGAAAAATGACAAGTACAAGAAGTGACATGGTCCTTAGACCAATACCAGGCTATGAGGAATAATGCTTTGGAGCACAAAATTCCCCCATTCCTTTGCTTTCACCGAGTGTTCAATGTGGACCGCCCTCTACCATGCTTCCCACCATTAATGGACACATCAGAGATTACAGAACAGCTCACCAGGGAGGTCCAAGTTTAGCAGATGGAGGAACTCAACGCAATGGGGACCATTGCTTCTTAAGGGGGGAGGAATGATCCAGGTGGATTTTGGTGGCCACCCACCTATCCCACTTGGAGCCCCACAACTGTCTCTTTCTGTTTTTCAGTTTCCTTAATTGTAGCACAATTTACTATTTTTAGCAGTTTTTCAGGTCTTGAACTTCTAGAGCCGTTTTGAGGCCCTAAACAACGTTTTATGGGAAATTTGGGAGCAACGTGGGTCCATGGACTGATGTTTCTCTTCCCAAAGTTGTAGTGCTCAGATAGATCTTTCTAATGAGCTATTGTGTGCGTCAAACGAAGATCGTATGCCAAAGTTACGACCCCGGGAAGTTGATGTACCAATTTACCTAAACGGGGCCCATAGTTTGGCGTTTCATCTTCTAGGGTTAGGTTTTTGGATGTTTAGGGTTTTCCATTGTTTCTCAACAATAAATAGGCCTTAGAACCTCATTGTAACACAGTTCAGAGGCATGTAGCCGCCACATCTCTTCTCAGAGATAAACTACCATCGCTCTAGCTGGTTTATTTCCATTTATGTTTGTAAGCATATTTAAATATTTTACATTAATGAAATGAAGTATTATTTCCACTGCATATCTGTATTTATGGTTATTCCTGTAGTTTGTTGCATTCCTATTTAAATCCAGATCAATAATAGTGTTAATTGTTCCTTGGTAGATCTTAGTGCAATACCAACTATGATAACTAATGTTATATTATAGATCTATGGTTTAGGATAATATCATAACCATAACTAAATGAAAGAGTTGTATGTATAAACTAAGGAAGGATATTGAACATTACGTAGCTTGAGGATAACTAAATACTTGTGGTCGACCTCCTTGAACACACTCATACAACTAGCATGAAAGTGGGAAATTGAGTTTGGGGAACAAATATCCTAATTAATACCTCAATTTATGACTAATATCTCTTGAGTTTTCAATGATTAAAATTATGCTACTGTCTCTCATAATCTCTTCAAAATGAAGCTTGTTACAAGAGAATATAGCACGTGAGTATAAAGCCTCACTAAGTGACCTAGACATTGTGCACCATGGGAGCATCACCATTGTCACCTGAAAAAATACTCCCCTTGTTTTAGTGATGAAAAAAAATCTAACATGAGGGATCCTTCCTTAGTAGATATTAGGGATCAAATAACCCAATCAATTTAAGTGTTCCCTAGGCCTTTCTATAGCTAATTACCACTAAATTATAAGGTTAAGCAATTGGGTTTAGGGTGGATTTAAGATTAATTTCCAAGTTTGAGTTAAAAGTTCCTATGGATGTTCTAAAGGATTAATTAAATCAATAGGGGCTAAATATAGGTTCCCAAACACACATAATCAAGAAATTACACTTAGCTATAACAACTAGCTTGAGAAATTAAAAATTGCAACAATATGACAATTTATGACGACAACAAATTTATCCCTAGAAGCTACGATAATAAAGTGTAAAATGAGGGATACAATTATGAGTAAATGAGAGAATTAATTACAAAAATTTTATATGGTTTAAAATGCAAATAACAACAACACTTAAAACTTAAACATCAACCCTAATTTAAGGCTCAGAAGTACACTTAAAAATGTCACTTTTGTTTCTTGAATGTATTTCAAACAAATCCCAACCTCAAGACAATAAAATCCAAGATAATAAATGTTTAAAACCTATTTTTTTTTGTAACTAAACCCTAATTTACCCTAGGACAAGTAAACAAAATTATTTTAGAGTTTTAAGGGTTGATACAAGAGATAATACTTGTGCCTTATCAATCTAGGGATAATTGAGTCTAGGAGTAACAAATCCTTGGATGAAAAAAGGTGGATGTGGGTTCAAATAGATCAAGGAAGACTATATTGTATGCCTTAATCCTCTAACCTATCATCATTCAATTTCCTTGGAAAAATAAAGGGAGGAAGGTGAACCTAGGCCACCTTAAAATAATTGGATGAAAACCACATTAAGGGGAATTAAGATATAGAAATAACAACATAAGCATGGTTCGTATTTAATAACCCTACTTCATAATCGATAAACAAGATGAAAGAAAGATAACTATTTAGTAGCCTATACTATCAAAGTTCACCAATAATCATCCACACCATAAACTCTCTAAGAGAAAAGTTTCTAAACTAGTGGTCCATAGTGATTTAGATAGAAAAGACAAGTTAAGAGAAGTGATATCTCTACAAAATGTAATGATTTAAATGAGTTATGGGCTCACCTTTATACTAGGGCATCCAAATCCTTTAGCTCTAATCAGGCTAAAATCCCTTAAGAATAATAAATTCATGACCCAAGGTGGATAGGTCATCAAGATGACCCCTAATATAGCATAAAATATGAAAATATAATGATAAAACATGTAAAATTCCGTCAAGAAATTCACATGTTTATTGAATTGAGGCTTCTGTGATCCATATCAAAATTTTGAGACAGGTTTTCAGCGATAATCACATCAAGAAATTCACATGTGTGAGTGAAAAGGCTCTAAGCGATATTTTCATCCTCAAAATACATGTAATGTCCATCAAAGGGTGCAATAAATGGTCCAAGGGATATGTATCCTCATCAAAAGTCATGTACTATCATAAAAACCATTCTTTTTTATTCTTTAATTACATTCATGCTCAATCTCCAAACATATAATCCACTTTTCGTTTCTATAATTATCTTTTAATTTGACTTAATAATGCAACTTCTGTTAGTTTTTCTTTATTTACTATTATGTATACATATCAAAATAACATAGAACATATGAAAAGATAGATCAATGAATACATAATAAGCCACTTCGAGGGAATAACCTCCCTTTACATCACATAAATGAACAATTCTTAGATGATTCAAATTACAAGACATCTTTGGTATATAGGATCCTAAAGGGGAAAAATATAATTAGGGCCTACATAACAATTATAATGCAAGGGCACAACAATAACAATAGTGGGTTTCTATGGGGTACATCAATAACAATATCAGGGATACACTAGTATTATAGGGACCTAACATTCCTCTCTCCTTCAAAAAAGTATTATCCTCAACACTTTAGTAGTTATGGAGGATTTTTTATAAAATACTCATCCTCCAATGTGGAATATTTACCAGGTAAGTTCTTCCACTTAATGAGATACTCTTAAATTGATCAATTTTGTAGCTGTCAAACTCTTGTTTATGTGATTGCTTTAGGCTCTAATATGATTTTTCATTCCTTATCAAGTTTTGGAAATATAGTTTGCACTGGGAGATTGTCACCTATAACATTCTTTAAGCATGAAACGTGGAAAAGTAGGTGTGACTATAAATATGTAGGGAACTCCAATTTGTATGCCATAGAACCAATCGTTTGCAACACCTTGTATTCCATATTACGCCATAGTACTTGGTTGCTAATTTATTATCCTTACTAGCCTACTTGAGGGAAATTTGTTTGTATGGTTGTAGCTATAAAAATACGCAATCACCTACGTCAAAAATTCTTTCACTGCGATACTAATCTGCATGTTGTTTCATTTGATTTTGTGCCAGAGTCAAGTTATCCTTTAAGAGTTGGAGAACTTGTTGTTGATTCTTGATGCAATCTTCCACTGATTGAACCTTAGAATTGTCTCTTAAAGACGATGTGATGGATGGTGGATGATATCCATAAAGCACCATAAATGGGGTAATTTTTGTTGTGGTATGGAAGGAAGTATTATACCACCATTCTGCCGGAGGTAACCACTTAAACCATTGTGTTTATTTACCATATACAAAGCAATGAAAATATCCTTCCAAATATTTGTTCACTATGTTAGTTTTCCCATCTGATTGAGGATGATAAGATGAGTGATGACCTAATTGAGTACCATGACAAGAAAATAACTTTTTCCAAATATTTATAGTGAAAATGTGATATTTTTCACTTACAATAATCTTTGTGTTTCCATGTATCTTTTGAACTATTTCCACAAATCAAATAACGACTATACTGGCTTGGGAAGGATGAGATAGTGCACAAAAGTGTGCATACTTGGTAGGTCTATCAACTACCACCATGATGAAACTTTTTCCTTCATAATTGGGTAGAATTGTAATAAAATCCATTGATACCTCCTCCCAATGCCGACTTGGAATGGCTAATGGTTGTAAAATACCTAGGGTCTTAATTGTCTCTACTTTATTTTGTTGGAAAACCAAATATTTTTCCACAAACTTTTGAATATCATATTTAAGGCCATCCCAAAAAAATTCCTTCATGAACTTGTGGTAATTTAAAAAAAAATCTTGAGTGCTCTCCTATAGGAGAGGTGTGCAATTCCAAAATAACCTTTTGTTTGAGTTGGGAGTTCTTACATAATTATAAGTGATCTTTGCACCACAATGAATCATTTTTCTAGATAAATGTATAAGATACATTGAGATCTTGCTGCAACTTTTGAATGAGTGTTCACATTTCTTCATCATTCTTCCATTCATCCCTTGCTCCAATTATCCAATCAAGTTGGATAATAAAATTGGTAGAGAGAAATGCCTCCACATCTTCATCCCTTCTTGAGAGTGCATCTACAACAATATTTTTCTTCCCTTTTTTGTAGATGATTTCAAAGTCATTACCCAACATATTTGTGAACCACTTTTGTTACTCTTCTAATGATAATATTTTTTCTAAGAAGTATTTAAGACTATCATGATATGTTTTTACCTTGAAGTGTATTCTCATTAGGTAAGGGTGCCATCACTTCAAGGCATGTGGTATTTCCATAATTTCCTTTTCATAAATAGGTATGTGTAAAATATTTCCCTTGATTGGACAACTTTCAAAATCAATGTGTCTCCTTCTTGCATTAAAACAACACCAATTCCATTTCCAGAGGCATCACATTCCACAATAAATGTTTTTGTGAAATCTAGTGTAGCTAAGACTAGAGCTTGACACATTTCCTCTTTAAGATGTTCAAAGGCCTTAGTTTCTTCCAGATTCCAAAAAAATGCATCTTTCTGTAGTAATGTTGTTAGAGGTGTTTCTATTTTCCCAAATTCTTAACAAACTTGCAATAATACCCTGCCAACCTGAGAAATCCTTGAAGGTGCCTTAAAGTTGTAGGGGTTTTCCATTCCCTTATGGATTTAATTTTGTTAGGGTTTACCTTAACACCCTCATGAGATACAATATGACCCAAATATTCCCCTCTTTTACCCCAAAGAAATATTTGGAGGCTTTTCATACAATTGTTTCTCCTCCAATAGTCTGAGCACCCTATCAACATGTTGAACATGATATTTCCAAGTCTTGTTGTAGATTTGTATATCATCAAAACACGCTAACAAATTTTTTCTAAGGGTGGGTTTGAAAGTGCAATTCATCAAACCTTGAAATGTGGAAGGTGCGTTAGTAAGGCCAAAAGGTATGACCAAAAATTCATAATGACCTTCATGAGTTCTAAATGTTGTTTTCATAATGTATTTTATCATCATTCTAATTTGATGATATCCTGAATGAAGATCTAGATTGGTGAAGTAAATTACTCCATGTAGTTCATATAATAATTAATTAACGACAAGAATGGGAAGTTTATCTTTAATTGTGAGATTGTTGAACTCTTTGTAATCCATACACACACACACACCATGATCCATCCTTCTTATGCACCAATATACTAGAGAAGAGAAAGAAATTTGGATAGGTTGAATTATACCTACCTATAGCATTTATGCAACCATAGGTTCAATTTCATTTTTCTAGGAATAGGGATATTTGTAAGGTCTTATGTTTGGAGGAACACTTCTTGGAATCAAGCGAATCACATGATCATGATCATAAACAGGTGGGAGATATTTGAGAGTCTTAAATACCTTTGAGTAATTACCAAGGAATTTGTAGAGATCTATAGAAATAGATGACTTAGATGTTTGAACATCTAGTGACCATAATTGTGAAATTACCCCTTGTTGTTCCTTGTTCAAATTTTTTTTCACGCCATTAGAGTTGATTATATTCATAGGCTTCCCTATGATACCCCTTAATTCAATTTCATTTCCTTTCCAGAAAAAAATCAATAAAACTTCTAGAAAATTAAAATATATTGCCCCCAAAGATTATAACCATTGGACTCCTAATACAACATCAACACTACCCATTGGAATGGAAAACATTAGACTATTCAAGACATATTATGTTGATTTGGGGTATCATCAGATGTGCTCTAGCCACGAAATTTGGTGGAGAGGTTGGGGCACATAATATATCCAATACCCAAAAAGGGTTTGGGCAGATTCTAAACAAACAAGGATATATTAAAATAATTAATAGTTTAATGGAGTCCCTAAGTCTAAACTTAGGGGGAATAAAATATTAATGTGCATTAATATGAATCTGTGTTAGAATGGTCCAAAAGACATGGATCAAGCCAAATCTAATCTTAGCCGTTGATTAGGCACTTAATCTTGGCCGTTGAGATGTCAACAGGAAAAGTGTAAGAGGAGGTTTGAGGGTCACTTGGAGAGGACACTAGATGATCAGTCATTCTATTCTCTAGAGCGGGGTTTGCTAAGAGAGATAGAATCAATGATCGGGAGAGCAGCTAAGGGGCATTGAGTACAAAGAAATAGAGAAGGTAGAGATCATGTCGAGAGAGTAGCGCAATAGCTAAGGAGGGTGACACAGAGCCAGCAAGGGCTCACGTAGGACCACGCAGAGGCAACCAAGTGCTGCACAAAGCATTAGAGGGGTCAACGCAACTGACACAAAGGCTCCCAGAGCTAACGTAGGGTCTCCTGGGGCTGACGCATGCCAATAAAGGTTGAAACAAGGCTAGGTTGAGACAGAGAGGGGCTGTTGCAGTCTAGATTGGGCAGACGCTGGGGTTGTAGAGCAGTTTTGTGCAGAAGAGCTGCAAGAAGGATTTTTCGATGTTTCAGCCAAGAGATTTATCTCAAACTATGAGTTATAGTTACTAAGGAAATTCTCTTTTGGGTAGGCCAGTTTCGACACCTAGATTGTACTCTGATATTGCTTAATAATAAAACCCTCAGATAGCTGCACTAGTTTTCCTACATTAGGTTTTTTCGGGGACATTGGTCCAAAAATAATGGTGTCATGTGGTGTGTTTGTTCTTGTTTCTTTTAGTTTACGATCTGTAATATGTTGAGCATGCACTGGTGTTTATTTTCAGTATTTACTTTGTAAATAAATTGTTAAAGAAAAATAACAAGTAGGTAGGAATGAATAAGAAAAAGTGCATGAAGGGTTTCTAAACTAAGTAAACTTAGAAAATTCAACATGGTATTCGAGGAAGATTGTATATCACAGGAGGACTAAAATACATCAGCTGAGTGGAGCAATAGTAGAAGAAAATAGTTGTCCCGAGGTGACAAAAGCTATTTCTAGTAGCGCAGAAGCCAAGAAGTGTGATGCAGAGCCTGCGAGAGCCACACAGAAGAAGCCAGGAGCTGCACAGAGCCTCAGAGAGGTCAACATTGTTGATGCAAAGGGCCAGAGGGCTGATGCAGGGCATCCGAGGGCTGACGTAGAGCCAGCGTGAGGTGAAGAGGGGCTGATGCAGTTCACAGAGAGGCAGTTGATGTAGACTAGAAGGCTGCATAAATATTGTAGAGTGGATCTAGTGAGGTAGTGTAGTCAGAACAATACCTGATAGAGCAGGGACATAGGAGGTGTTACCGAGTGTTTCTAACCGAGGGACC
This sequence comes from Pinus taeda, assembly GCA_000404065.3. Lineage (NCBI taxonomy): Eukaryota > Viridiplantae > Streptophyta > Pinopsida > Pinales > Pinaceae > Pinus > Pinus taeda. Next base: position 349,257 of record APFE030128540.1, on the reverse strand, counting down.
TGGATCAGCAGTGCAGTTGCACAAAACGATCAAAGTAGGGGGCATCTCAACAAGCGGCAGAAGGATTTCTAGGAGGGAAATGAGGACTCAGAGGGAGTCCAGAAGAGAATTTCCAGACAGGAAGTAGAGACTCAGAGGAGTCGAACAGAGAACTTCCAGGAGGGAAGTAGAGGAGCGTCATGGCACTACATGGGGTAAGAGACCAAGATAGACTAGAAGGAGCATCGAACTTCATAGTCTGGAAGGCTAGAATCTTGTCAATGTTGGAGAGGAATTGTGTCAAGAACTTCGCCTTGAAGGTTATAGCTATCCCAGTCGACCCCAATGATAAATACAAGTATGAAGAGGTGATGGTGAGGGCCAAGTGCATTATCCTTGATGGGGTCAAGGATCATGTGGTACACATATAGCCGAGAAGGAAATGACAGTTGAGATGTGGGAGGCTCCCAAGAACCTTTACCAACAAAGAAGAATGCTGCTCGAGAACCAGATGAGGTCGTATCAGATGAAGAAGGGTAAATCAATTGACACCTTCGTCAGAGGACTAAATGAGATCCGAGACCAGTTGACTGCTATATGAGCGACACTGGATCAGGAGGTTATGGTGAGGACAACCATGATTGATGTCTCAGAATATTGGGAAGTGTTTTTACAGAGTATCCTGGGAAGAGGGACTCTCCTACCTTGGGACGAGATGTGGGCAACTCTTCGCGAGGAATAGATTAGAAAACAGTTGAATACAGGTAGCAGCAACAAAGGGATCAAGGTCAAGGAGGAGGAGAACGATGTGGCCCTAGCATTTGAGGGAAAGTAGGAGAAGTAGAAGAATAAATATCTCTCCAAGATCAAGTGCTTCCACTGTGGGGAGATGGGCCATTATGTGACCCAGTGCCCAAGGAAGAAGAGTAAGGGAGAATCTTCCGAGACTAAGGTAGTGCCAGCATGGGCAAAGAAGGAAGTTTTGATAGACGATGACTGTGCCATGAGTGCACATGCACCACTTGAGAAGAAGTGATGAGGGGTAGGATCCTTGAGGCGCCCAACCTCTTGGATTAGACCTTGCTACGGGAACCCCGATGAGGAGTAGCAGGACTGGCTGAGTGGGTAGAGACGGATGTGGATGGAGTGGCAGAGAGAGATATTGTTGGCTTATATGGGCCTGACCCAGGTTCAGAAGAATTACTCAGCCAAACAAATCCCATAGCTACTGGCCCTTTCGGTAATAAGAAGTGGAGCCGAACTGAGGTCTCACCCGAGGTAGCAGGGGAGCGTGCTAGAACCAGGTTTCCACACCCTGGGGATGTCTAGATGTGGTATAGAGGGTTCACGCACTGTTCTGTAGCCTCACGCTGCTCTACTTCTGCGTAGATCCAGATCCGGGTTAATTCGTAATATTAATTACTTGTATAAGTCAGATCTACTTAACAGGGTCTTTAAGCAAACATTTAACTGATTTAACTAGTTCGCGCACTTAGAATAAACTCAGATTCACATACATTCATAACATAAGCATATGCACATAGATCAATTAGTTATATTAACCATACAAAAAGCCAGATCCATGATAATTCAGATTTAACACAGAATTTACAGAAGAAACTTATCTTTATTTCCACTTTATCACCAATACATCCAGATCCTCCCTGCGCACTCAGCTGCAGGGGTCTGAGTACACAGCTGTGGACTCTTCCAAGCCTCTATGCACACAGCTATAGAGCCTCTATCCACTACCCAAACCCTTGACTCGGACTTACAGACGCTTTCAGACTTTTTTCTCCTCAAAAACCCATTACGTTTCAGATCCAAACTCATACCCAAAAAGAACTGCCCTCTTCCCATAGAGCCACGCTCTATTTATACCTTCCTATGGTCCATGGACTGACTTACTTCCTATTATTCTATATTATTTCTTGGGCAGACAACCCTTTGACATTTCGCGCTCCGCATATTTCGGAGGCTTACAATATTTTTATCCTAATTTCTAGGCTATCAGACCCAAAACTGTTACACGGGACCTCCGCTACCCAACAGTCCCCCAACACAATCATTGTGACTTGTTTTGAGTCACTCGTCAGTGTGGCGAGATGCACTGCCTTGGCTTCGCGGTTCACCTCACTCTGAGTAACGCTCGTCATCCTACTGCTTCTTCCTTGTCTCCTACAACGCTTCGTCCGGTTCCTGCTTCGTTGTTGCTACCAATTCTTGCGACCGATAATGCTAATTCTTCTATGCTCGGTTAGCATAGAACACCCCCTCATAGGATTTTATCTCTAGTGGGGGAGCCGCGTACGAGACCTCCTTATACCACCGTAGCTACTTCCGATCTTCATGTCTGCTCTTCACACTGTTTGCTGCAACTTGTGTTGCAATTTTGCAAGACCTTTGCTACTATCCGTGAAATCCCAATCCTCAAGGTACCTCAAAGACATCGTACTAACTGTATTGCTACTAGTGGTCTCCGCCTTTCCATCCTTTCGCTGTTTTGTTGTAGTTTGCCGGCCTGCCCCAGCCGAGGTGACAACATCCGGATCAATTCTGCTTCGTGGCTCCCCTTTTTTGGTACATCCCCTACGGTTGATGCTGCACTCGCAACTATCAACACCATGTTCCTTAGAGCGTCTTGTCTCTCCATTGGACATATCACCGCCCTCGGGCTTACTCCTTGTGTAGAGATATTGAAAAGGTCCATATCAATAACCAACATATGTTTTATAGAAGTGTAGGCCACTCGGTGGATGCCCCTCAGTGATTTATAAGCGATTCGAATTTCAAATTCACTGGTTCTTGCCTGTTCTGGCATCCTCGTGTAAAATCCATGGCAGCTCATTCCATATTTGGCTCATACTCCTTCTCTTAATTTCCCAATGCCCACCCCCTTTTGCCATAATGCAGACATCTTGTCATGAATAGTGACAGGAATGGTCACCTCTCCTCTTAGCAATGCATCAGCGCACTTCTTACCGTGTAGCCACAATCTTGGTAATGGGCTAAATCGACGTGTATCCTAGCAATCGCGTCTCTTTCCCCCAGACTGTTTTATCATCCTGCACTCTCTTTCAACTGGCTAGAGCGGTGAGATTGTCCCTCGAGCGGTTAGTCAGGCGACCACCCTGCCCATGTAGAGTTTCAGGCGACTGCAATTCACTTAGCCTGGGAAGGAGTCTCCATTGAGTTTGGCAAGCTAAACCGTGCCCCCATCGGTAACTTCTTTGACGACATAGGGTCCCAACCAATGCATGAGGAGTTTTCCAGGGAATTTCTTGAACTTACTGTCATATAGCAATACTAGATCATTCTCCTTGAAGGTGCGCACCTTGATATGGCGATCATGCCACGCTTTCTCGCACTGTTTCTATACTTGCTGATGGAATCCAGCCAAAAACCGTTCCTCCTCCAGTTCCTCTAGTTGTGCGAGCCTTTCCTCCAAAGCCCCACAGTCTGCCATACTTGTTATTGTCGCGATCCACAGACTAGGCACAATATATTCCATAGGCATAATGACCTCCTTGCCATAGAATAATCGAAAAGGTGTCTGGCCCGTCAACTTCTTGCACGTGGTTCGGTATGCCCATAACATAGCAGGGATGCATAGGTCCCAGTCATTTCGCTGCACATTACAGACCTTGGTCAACGCAGTTTCCAAGATTTTGTTGAATGCCTCAACAGTCCCATTCACTTACAGTGGTATGGCATACTCTGTTGGTGATATATCTGGAATTCCTCAGTGAGGGCGCTAATTGTTTCATTCAGGAAATTCATTCCCTGATCGCTCATGAGAATTTTGGGACATCCAAACCTTGTCAATACATTCTTGAACACAAACTTTGCAGCTGTCACACCTGTGCAATCCTTAACCGGTTGTGCCTCTGCCCATCGGGTCAAATATTTTGTCGTGGTGATGATATAGTGCGCACTCGTCTTCCCTCGCGGCTCGATAGGTCCTACGAAGTCGATTGCCCACTTCTCGAATGGTTGTAGTGTCACCTGTGACTGGAGCGGCATTTCATATCTCCGTGATGGTTTCCCTGTCCGTTGACATATGTCGTTGGCTCGACAGTATGCTTTCGAATCTTGATGCAGAGTGGGCCACCATAATCCTGTGCGAAGAATCTTTTGGGCTGTGGTGTGACTTGCATAATGTCCACCAACAACCCCCCAATGTGCTTCGGCCAGGATCTGTCCTTGCTCGAACTCCAGGACATACTGACATAATATTTCGTCGTTGCCCATTTTATAGAGGTGTCCAGAAATCACGGTGAATTTTGTTGTGCGTATCACCAATTTCTTCTTCTGCTGAACAAAATATCCCTGCGGCGCGGTTCTTGTAGTTAAGAAATGGATATATCCTCAAAATGGACATTCGCTACACGCATCACATATAGCTGTGCATCCGGGAGTCGTCCTTTAAATTTTTGGGCTCTTCACTGGTCTCAATTTGGGACAGGTGATCTGGGCCTGCGTTTAGAAGTCCTAGCTTTACGACAACCTTAAAGTCATATTCCTAGAATAACATCAACCATCTACAAATGCGCCCCCCCAACACAGGTTTATTCACTAGGTATTTTAACGCAGAGTGATCGGTATACATCTTAAAGTGGCCTCCGAGCAAATAGTGGCGGAATTTTTGTAGCACGTATACCATCACTAATCCCTCCCTCTTGGTAGTGGAGTAATTCTTCTCAGCTTTTGACAACCGGCGACTTACGAACGCAATCAGATGATCAATTCCTTCTGCTTCTGGTTGAGTAAGTACTGCCCCCAATGTGATACATGATGCATCGACATGCACGTGAAATTCGACGTCCCATTTCGGAAAGACCAATATCGGGGTAGATTCCATCTTTTCCTTAAGCATCTCCAGACTTTGGTTGCATTCTTCATTCCAACAATAAGTAGCATCCTTCTTTAGCAACTGTTCCATCGAAGTTGTGATTTGGGCATAGCTTTTGATGAACTTTCGATAGTAGCCCGTGTCCCAGTGTGGCACGTAGTTGTTTGGCACTTTACGGTGCTTGTAGATTGAGTACGACAATGATCTTTTCCAGATCCACCATCATTCCTTGCTTATAGACCACATGGCCCAACAAGTTCCCGAATGGGACAAGGAAAGTACACTTCTTTAAGTTTAGTGCAATCTGGTGTTGGCGGCAAGTATCCAACATTAATCGTAAGCTCGCTACGTGTTCCTTAACCAGTCTGAACACGGTCCAGTCATCAAGATAGACCTCTAAGAACTTGTGTATAAATTCCTTGAATGCTTCTACCACTATTCGTAAAAATATCTCTGACGTGTTCTTTAGTCCAAAGGGAATCACTGTGTACTGAAAGCAACCCCATTTGGTGGCGAATGTTGTTTTACTCCTGTCTTCTGGCGTGATCTTGATTTGGTGGTATCCTGAGAAACCATCTGTGAAGGAGTAGGCTTCCTACCCCCCCACATTTTCCAGTACCTCATCTGTAAATGGTGTTGGAAACGGATTGTTAACACAGGCATCATTGAGTTTCCTGAGATCCTCACAGATGAAAATTTCACCCTTATGTTTCTTCTCCTGCACAACCATCAGACTTACCCAGTCGGACTCCTCGACTGGTTCAATGATTCCTGCTACCAGCATCTTGTCTAGTTCTTTGCGGACCTTTGCTTTATATTTTGGATTCAATCGATAGGGACGCTGCTTAACTAGTTTCACGCCTGGTTTCAATGTTATCTTCATCATTCCTAGGTCTCCTAGGATCCCTTTTAGCTCTGTGATTTTTGTTGGGAATAAATCTCGATATTCCCGAAGCAATTCGATGACCTTCTCCACTGTGGCATCATCCCAATAGTCCCCAAGCGTTGCATACTTCGGCTCCTCTTCTGTTTCGATATTGACTTGTCTCATTTTCAACGGCATCGTGATATTCTGGATCTTCGATTTTGGGTCCGCGCACCTCACAGCTCCCCTCTGATTCCAAAATATTGACATTTCTCATATCGTCCTCATCATATTCTACCTGGAAATTATAGCATTCGAGAGCCTGGCTCAGTTATTGCAACCAGTTGGGCTGCATAGTTTCTTCTGGTTCTAGTGGCGTCTTGAAAATAATGGCCTTTACTAGCTGTAACGCGTCGTCCACGGGATCTATCCATTTATATTCAAAGAGGAATGTCGACAAGAACCGTTCATGCAAGATATCCCATTCACTTGTGTCGTGTCAGAGCTCTGCTTGAGTATACCAGTTTCTGGGAATGATGTCCAGGGTGTGATAAAATAAGTGCACCCATTCTGGTTGAGGTTCCTCTCCGTAGGCTTTGATCCATCTGGTAAGGTGCATGCACGGGTCATCACGTCCATCGTATTTCTTCGTTATTCATAGTTTCAAATTCCCAAATCTGATCTTCATCATGTGCTTGCAGCCGCACCAATCTTCAAAAGTCCCTTCATGTGTGCCCCACCATTGGGCAGGCGCCGTGCGCAACGCCCACTTCAACGCATCAAACCATTGGTGCTCTGGTACTGCGATTTCAAGTTTAGTAAGGAATTCATCTATTATTGTCAGCCCATCATACGTTGATAATTCGCGATCATGGGCCCTTACGCAGTACAGAGGTTTAGTCACCATATTGCAGTGTAGTGTGGTCACTCCGTTCAACCTGTTACGACACCGCTCGTCTTCTTCATCTGAATCAGTGGTGCAAGACTCTACATAGCCCCGTGATATTCTTCTATCCTCCACTGTCCTAACCCATTCTTGCCTTTGTGCAGCCATTATGTAGATACTGTCTGATTCATCGTCGCTCTCTTTGTTGCACATGGGTTAAATATAGCATGGTCCTTCAACCAGATCTAGTGAAAAGACTACGCGAAGCAACTCTATTTCAAATATCATTGTCCACTTCTTTAAATTAATAACCCCATTCAGGTCGGTGGCCTAGTCTATTCCTAACAACGTAGGATAAGGTGTAATTTCATCCATGATTTCAATCACTTCAAAGTTAGTCCGAGTGCTTGCGCCACCAATATCTACTGTAATTCCTTGTAGCCTTCCCATGGGCAGGACCTTCTGCTAGCTTTCCATCCACAATTAGATAGGGGACCATTGTAGTGTAGGCTTACCCATGCGCTCCCAAATCTATTTAGGCAGTACGTTGGCATCTGAGCCTAGATTTAGAATGACATGATCCATCTCATAATTGTTGATCTGTGCTGTCAGTCACATTTCCCTCCCAGTCTGCAACGCATGTCTTCCCAACTTTTGAACTACGCGAGGTTCACTCCATCCTACGCATCTATTTATCAATTCCTGTAAACCTTTAACTGCCCTGTTGTCACGAAGCAATTTTATACATGTCTCTTAAAAGGTAGTTATCATCGAGGGATCCCTGTTTGGCTCAGGCTGATCCCTACTACCTGGGGTAGAGACCTCCGCTAAGCTCTCCCTAGATTCCAGATATGTCTCCTTACGAACCCTGCATCTTCCTTACTCGTTCTATCCGCTCTTGTGGCCGTGCCACTTCTCAGTACCATGTTTACTTTTGGATCCTCCTCGCGGGGTTCGGATCTCATCATTTGCACATTCTGGGTTGTTGTTGGTTGCACTGCCCTTTTTTCACGAATCTGTGCTATCAGCGTAGGGAAATCTATCAGCTCATGATTTAATTGCTCACAATAACTGCATGAAATTCTAGTTGGGTTGGTACAATCCCGCCCGTAATGTCTCGGACCTCCGCAGTTGTAAGAGATTAGCTGCCCGCGACCCCTTCCTGGCCCCATTTCGCCCTGTCCTCATCCACGTCCCTGGAACCCACTGTGCGCAATTGCCACCGCTGGATCCTGACCTTGCGCTTTAGTCTGCATTCTGTAAGTAGATGACTGGTCAATTAATAATTGATAGCTACGACAGTCTCTTTCCTCGTGGCCCACCGATCTGTAAAAGTTGCAAAATAGATGCTAGGGGGTCTATTTGTATTTTGGCAGTAGATGACAGTTATCTGTGTTATGCTTCCCTCCCACCTGATAGATTGCACACTAAAGAGGGGTTGTCGCACTTGGCCTTGCCTGCGCCTCTGGTCGCAATGGTGTTGGTCCCCCCATTGCCACACAACTTGCAACGACTGAGTAGTGATATTTATCAGGCCCTTGGCCTCTGCACTTTATACACCATACTTCCTCTCACATTGCTGGTTGGGGTGCCTGGTCCTGTTTTAATTTCTTCATTTCCAAACACAAGTTTTGTATCTGCACTTGGATCTGCTGAACTCCCAACCCCGCGTCTTGTAACGGAGTCTCGTGCAACCTCATTGCTGTCTCCAATGCTTCAACTTGGGTTGAGATCTTTTGTTGTGACAATGCCGCCCTCAGATGTGGTGTTAATGACACCATAAACCAAGCATAGTGCTATGCATCTAACAATGTCATGTTCGCTTCGCGGATGGTACTTTTCAATCTTTGATCCAGGTCCCATGGGGTCTCACCAGGCATCATTGCAATCTCCTTGAACCCTATGATTGACTGTGTCTCTGACTTTGGCTGGCTAAATTCTTTCTTTAGTTTGGTCCGGATTTCTGCTGTCCCTGTGGTTGGGTGATTGCTTGAGTACTTTATATACCATGCCAGTGCTGGGTCCTGCAGCATGCTTACTAGAGTGGCCTTTCTAATATTATCATCTGTAATTCTGCGTGCATCCCATATTGATGTTACCACGTGCATCCCATATTGATGTTACCATGAACCAAAATTGTTTTGGATCTTCACTTCTTGCTCCTTTGAATATCGGCAGCTGGATTGCGCTCGTCATTTTCAACCTCAAGTTTTGCGCAGTGATGTGCTATGAACCCCTACGGTTTTTGATCCCTTCGATCCTTAACTTGTTCCACCATCAAACACCCCTTAGGCAGATCTCGGTCTCGACAATGAAACCATTTGTTGGCTTATATGGGTCTGACCCAGGTTCGGAAGAATTACTTATCCAAACAAATCCCGTAGCTACTGGCCCTTTCGGCAACAGCCCACGGAGCGCGGATTGAGGTCTTACCCGAGGTAGCAAGGGAGGGTGCTAGAACCAGGTTCGGCACCGTGGGGATGTCTAGATGTGGTCTGGAGGGTTTTTACAATGTTCTGCAACCTCGTGCTGCTCTACTTCCACGTAGATCTGGATCCAGGTTAATTCATAATATTAATTACTTGTATAAATCAGATCTACTTAACAGGGTCTTTAAGCAAACATTTAACCGATTTAACCACTTCGTGCACTTAGAATAAACTCAGATTCACATAAATTCGTAACATAGGAATATGCACATAGATCAATCAGTTTTATTAACCATACAAAAAGCCAGATCCGTGATAATTCAGATTTAACATAGAATTTATAGAAGAAACTTATCTTTATTTCCACTTTATCACCAATACATCCAGATCCGCCCTGCGCACTCAGCTACAGGGGTCTGCGCACATAGTTGTGGACTCTTCTAGGCCTCTGCACACATAGTTGTAGAGCCTCTATCCACTACCAAAACCCTTGACTCAGACTTATAGATGCTTTCAAACTTTTTCTCGTCAAAAACCCATTATGTTTCAAATCCAAACTCATACCCAAAAAGAACTGCCCTCTTCCCATAGAGCCACGCTCTATTTATACCTTCCTACGGTCCGCGGACCGACTCACTTCCTATTATTCTATATTATTTCTTGGGTGGAAAACCCTTTGACTCGACCTTTTACATTTCGTGCTCCACATATTTTAGAGGCTTACAATATTTTTATCATAATTTCTAGGCTATCAGACCCAAAATTGTTACGCGGGACCTCCACTACACAACAGATACAGTACAAGAGTCCCAAGATAGCATAGAGTTAGTAGGATACAATAGTACGAGAGTCACAGGAGTGTTGCACCAGTGCAGGAAGGCACAAAGAGGTGTGCAACGGTGCGAGGTGCAGGGAATTGTTGCAACAGCACAGAGGTCAGAGAGGGAGCACTTGTCAATGGCAGAGGGAGATTCAGCATCAGTGGGTGTCTCTAGCCCAATAGGGAGGTCGGTTGGGAGATCAATTTCTTACTTCTCAGTAACTGAGTTGCAGTGAAGCAGTGGGTGGAACGATGCAACTTGATGAGAAGAGGTGCAGTGCAGATGCAATGTTGGGAGAAAGGACCAGTGACAACATGGATGCAGAGGGAGTTGTCGTACAGATGCAGCAGTGGCAGTGGCAGAACCATGGGTAGTAGTACAGGAGGCAACAGTGCAGAGGATATTGGGTAGGAAGGCCTAGCATCATAATAGGTACCGATGCTGGATGATTAGAGTAATACTCAGTGAGGAGTATTGCTAGAGCACAATCCTTGCTAAGAGGGAATGTTGATTTGGGGTAGCATCGTTTGTGCTCTAGCACAAAATTTGGTGGAGAGGTGGGGGAACATGAGATCTCCAATACCCAGAAAGGGTTTGGGCAGATTCTAAACAGATTAGGAGATATTAAAATAATTAATATTTTAATGGTGTCCCTAAGTCTAAACTTAGGGAAAATAAAATATTAATGTGTATTAATATGAATCTATGTTAGAATGGTCCAAAAGATATGGATCAAGCCAGATCTAATCTTAGCCATTGCTTAGGGACTTAATCTCGGCCGTTGAGATGTCAACAGGAAAAGTATAAGAGGAGGCTTGAGGGTCACTTGGAGAGGACACCAGATGTTCAGTCATTCTATTCTCTAGAGCGGGGTTTTATAAGAGAGATAGAATCAGTGATTGGGAGACTAGCTGAGGGGCATTGAGTACAGAGAAACAGAGAAGGCAGAGATCATGCTAGGAGAGCAGCGCAAAAACCAAGGAGGGTGATGCAGAGCCAGTAAGGGCTCACGCAGGGCCATGCAGAGGTAGCCAAGTGCTGCTTAGAGTGCCAGAGGGGCCAGCGCAGCTAACTTAGAGGCTCCCAGAGCTAACACAGGGTATCCTAGGGTTGACATAGGCCAAGAAAGGATAATGCAGGGCTAGCATAAGATAAAGAGGGGCTGATGCAGTCCAGATTGGGCAGATGCCGGGATTGCAGAGTAGTTTTGTGCAAAAGAGCCACTAGAAGGATTTTCCAGGGTTTCAGCCAGGATATTTATCTCAAAATATGAGGTATAGCTGCTAAGGAAATTGTCTGTTGGGTAGGCCAGTTTCAGCACCCATATTGTACTCTGATATTGCTTAATAAGAAAACCCTCAGATAGCTGCACTAGTTTTCCCACATTGGGTTTTTCCGGGGACATTGGTCCAAAAATAATGGTGTCATGTGGTGTGTTTGCTCTTGTTTCTTTTAGTTGCTGATGTGTAATATGTTGAGCATGCACTGGTGTTTATTTTTAGTATTTACTTTGTAAATAACTTGTTAAAGAAAAATAAAAAGTAGGTACGAATAAATCATAAAAAGTGAATGAAGGGTTTCTAAACTAAGTAAACTTAGAACTTCAACATATTCCCCCATGGTTAGATTGATATTATTGAACTTCATCGAGCAATTTATATTTCCTCCATCTGCAACCATTAACTGACACCATGATGCAAGATATAGAAAGCAATTCAAATCCTTGGCTATCTTACAATGAATAAAATTATGGGTACTACCTGAATCAATCAACACTATTATAGTTTTCTTCTTGATGTATCCTTCTATCTTGAGATTTTGAAGAGTGGCAATTCCCACCAATGCATTACAAGATATGGTCATATTTATTTCTTATTTTTCAACACCTGGGGTTGGTTCCTAGTGTATATTATTTTTTGATGTTTCTTATTCCTTTTCTTTCTCCTCTTCACAATTTATGTAAAATAATTGGTCTTGAGCACACTTATGACCTTTAGTGTATTTTCTATCACAACTGTAACAAATCCCTTTTGATATTTTTCCCTTTATTGGTTTCAACCTTGTAGGTTGTGGGAAGCTAGGAGCGACAACACTTACATCTTTATAGTTTTGAGTGGTAGACCTCCTTGTTGCCATAATTTTTCTTTCAACTTTTCTTGCCACCCTAAATGCATTCTCCAATGACTTAAGTTCCAAAAGGTGAACCTCATGTTGGTTGTTATCCTTGAAATTACCTAGGAAGCCATAAATGAGATGCTCCTATGGAATATCAGTTGCATTGATATTCACTCTTTAACAGTCCTCAATGTGCTTCACAATTTAACCCTTTTGTTTGAGATTTATCAATTGACTAAAGAAAGAGTTTCTCTTTTTATCCTAATAATGTGCTATCAATTCCTCCATAAAAATTGTCTAAGTGAAAAGAGATTTACAAGAACAAATCCATTGATACCACAAAAATTGATTGGGTTCTAAATATAAATATGCAATACATACCTTTTGTATGTGTTGCACATCGTATAGATCAAAGAATTGCTTCATCTCTAGCATCCATGTTACTTGATCCTTTCCATAAAACTTTCTCATATCGATATTTGGAATATAGTTGGTATTCAACCCAAATTTAGAGTCTCTAAAATCATGATTCAAATTCCTTTTGTTCTCATCATGAGTTTCATGGACTACCTTGTCACCACTAGGAAGTCCTTCTTGTAGAACCTTTGTCAAACCTTCCATGTATGATTGTAAAACTTCCATGTATGCTTTTATGTACACTTTTATGTCTACTTTTCAAAATTCTATGTCCCCTTTTATGTTTTCTTTCATTGCTTTCAGTTCATCTTTGGTTTCTCTTTGTGAGAGAGAAATTTGTTGCACTTGGTGTCGTACTTTTGATATATCATGTTGCATTTCTTCCTCTTCTTCATGCGTTAGAGTAGATATTTTTGAGAGTTTAATTGGTGTAGATATTTTTTGTTTTGTAGGAATTTTGGGACCAATTAATGATATCTATGCTTCACTATGCCCTTTGAATCACTTCAAACTGATTTTTTTAAACAAAAGTTATGCAAAGTTTAAAAATACACACCTTTTAAGAGCTTGAATTTGAGCTTATCGATCCGTTTGACCTTGAAACCATTGTATCTTTGTGATTTCGGCCTCCCAAGGTATGGACTTGCACCCTTTGGTATCTCTCCATGTCTTCTTTCCAAAACCACAAGTCGGACCAATATTGGATTCTTCAGGGTAATGTTATGTTAAGTATCCCATGATGACTTGATTATGGATTGATTCAGTAGAGAGAACTTGTATGAGATGTCACATGTCAATGTTTCAACCTTATACCCTTAAAATTGTACCCAAAAAACTAAATTTGATGTAATTTTGGTAACTTTTTATGAAATTCAAATCTGATGGTCGAAGAGAAATTTATGATGATTTTCTGCAGGACACTTGTTTGAGACTGAATTCTAGAGCATACAAAAACCTTAACTTCCTTGGACCATATATCTAAAAATATAGTAAAACAAGGTTTGAAATTTTAACTAGATGTTAATAAATATTTTGCCTCCATGTGGTAACAATTTTAGGATATGAAGCTTCACAAAAAAAAAAATATTTAGATTTTTTTGTGATGACTTGTTTGAAGCAACAAAACCCTAGGATCAAGAGCTTTGATACCAAATTTTATGTATTCAGATCAAAATAACACATACATAAGAAAAAATAGATCAAAGACTAGATAATAAGCCCCTAAGAGGGGAAAAACTTCCTTTACATCACTTAAATGAAGAATTCTTGGATGATTCAAACGACAAGACCTCCTTGGTATATATAGGAGTCTAAAGGGTCAAAATATAATTAGTGCCTACATAAAAATAATAATGTATGGGCACAATAATAATAATTTTGGGCTTCTATGGGACAAAACAATAACAATATATGGGCTACAATAGTATTATAGGGAGCAAACATTTCCACTCTATTTGCAATGTTTCATTAGCTTTTCCTTTTGAATTCCACTTTATTTATTTTTATGTTCATTAATATAATTAATTTATCTATTATGATATTATTATTATTATTATTATAATTTATTTGTTTATTTGTTTTTATTTAATCAAAAAATTAAAATACTAATTCAGTTGTATACAATATGAGGCCTTACAAACTTCCCCTCTTTAGGAAGATTTGTTCCAAAGTTATCTACACTTATGTTGTAGATTTTACTTTCTTCCCATATATTTCACACAAACACTCTTTGATACAACTAGTACAAGAGCCACCCAAGTGATTATATCAATGATTTAAAGTCCTAATCACAAATTTAGGGAAGCATGAATACAACTTTACCCATTTCCCCAACTTTTAACATCGGGATTATGTCTTATTTTCCTATGTTGGGAACTTTGGATCGAGGTCTCATCTATGTCAACATGCATGTGATCTAGTACACCAATTGGTGTACCCCAAACATATTGTAAGGTTGATCTAAGCTCCCTCTTCAACTTCAACTAGTACTCCACCCTAGGCATTGAAATTCCAACATGATAACTCCATAGGAAAGTACAATTATAGCCCTTCTTTCGACTATGAACATCAAGTGCTCTCACCTCCTCAAGATGGTGGTATGTCACACCAGGAATTAGGTAAGGTAAAAGCACCACCAACATAAGTTTATTGATTGGGGTTTTCCCTAGCCCCTAAGGTTTTACTAGTAGATATTATCCTTGATAGGTATAATATCCTACGAGATGATTGAATGAACTAGTCCTCCATGCTAATGGCTTAATTTTCTATCAATCATCACCTTACACCATGTGACTAAGGCATTAATTATAATAATAAGATTATTATCTCATTATGTATAGAAAAAAAACCCATTCTAATTGTCACATGTGATGAGCCTCATCATTGGGTAATTTTATGGGCCTTAATTCACCTCCTAGCTTAGTCAAACCAACTTTTCTCATAACCTATTACATGTTTTTGATTATATTTTTTTTATGAGATGAGTTAGAGTTGGATATTATGCTTAGTGGACTAATATGCATTGAATGCAGGATTAAAGGAGAAATCAAGGAATTTTGGCAAAGACTAAGGTCAAAACTCGAATGGGACAAGGGAGAGGGATCGTAGGAGGTAAATCCTCCTCATTTACTACTCCTCCATTCATCACATCAGCTCAGAGTGCAAATAGCCAAATCATGAGGATTAGAAGGCAGCCGAGAAAGCAAGAGACAAAGCACCAGTTTATCTCGAGTTTGGGAGCCGAGCCTCCCTAATTTTAAGGAAGTCGTTGGGGACTTCAGTTGTATAAGTAGAGAGGCCTAGGACCTCAGTAGGATTCATATTTTTATTATAAAACTCTAAGCTATTTTCGAGCTGCAATACTTGTGAAAGTTTCATTGATGTAATTTGTTGTTTTGGTAATAATAATGAGTTTTGTTTTGAGATAGCACTGAGTTAACTCAGAGGGCTGAAGATCTTAGGTTAGGGCCCATTCCTAGCAGCCAAGGCTCCTCTTTCTTGTACATGTATGTTTAGTGTAGTTTCATAGCATCATTGTTGTTAAGTTATGGTATGTTTTATGCTTGTAACAATTTACTTCTTTTTCTTATTATATTCCACAGATTAGCAATCACATATATATAAAGTAAAGTGCAGATAGAACATTAAACGATCGACATAAAACACGCCAAGACAAGAGACACAAGATGTGGCGGCTAGCCAGGGACAAACCCCACAATGTGTGGGGAAACCCTTTGATCAAATATTCTTTTATCTTCAATAATTCAACAGAGAGAAATAGTACAATAAATCTGATTCATATCAGCAGTAGCAAACCTAGATCAACAGCATCAACATTAGCGGCTTCATTATCAAACTAGGGCAGACGATATCTCACAAACCGACCGTCGGATTGACTTCATTCCACCACCAAAAGTTTCGGCTTCCAGACGAGGTTTAGATGAATCTATAGCGTAGTTCCAAAGAGGAGATCTTCTAGGCCTTGCAATTCAATCTTTACTTCTGCAGTTGCAGCGTCAGTTTCAGCAGTTTCTGGCTTCAAACTAGGGCAGTCGATATCTTACAAACCGTTCATCGGATTGACTTCATTCCACCACCAAAAGTTGCAGCTTTTAGAGGAGGTTTAGATGAACCTACAATGCAGTTCCAAAGAGGAGATATTCTAGGCCTCACAAGTCAATCTTTACTTCTGTAGTTGCAGCGTCAGTTTCAGCAGTTTCCGGCTTCAAACTAGGGCAGTCGATATCTTGCAAATCGTTCATCGGATTGACTTCATGTTGAGCCTCAAACCTGCACCTTCCTATGCACCCTCTTAGCCTTCTTTCTCCACTCACTTCATTCACCCAGTTGTTAAATAATTGCATTATAGTCTAAAAAGGACTGTTTATATGGTTTTCTAACTATACTTATGATTGTTGTTTGGTTTAGTTTTTTTGTTCATGCAGCTGCGGAAACTTGTCAGTTTCCGCAGCCAGCACAGGTTTCGTAGCCAGCCAAGGATTCCGCAGCTATTTTTGTTAAAAGCTGTGCTCCAGGTGTCCTCTGAAGAAACGAGCTACATGGGCAAGCTCCAGGTGGCGGATACATGGAACGTGTCCCTTCAAATCGGCCAAATCATCCATGAGAGGCCGCGGTCAACCAAAGTCAAAGACAACGACAACCAAAGAGTTCAATGATGGCACGTCACTATTTTGGGCACGTGAATGATACGTGGCATAGTCCTCAGCTCACGAAGGCACCTGCACACCTGGAGATCGTTCCTGAGACCTGAATCTAACAGCCAACCACTCCGAAGATTTAAGAAACATGATGACAGTTACACTAGATCTCGGCTGAAGGGATCTACGTGTCTCTAGTAACGCAGTTAATAGCGTAGAAGTTGTTAGTTAGCTTTAGTATTTTGGCATTATAAATAACGCGTCGTTGAACGCTGTGAAAAATATTTTTGATATGTATGAATCCAAAACTTTTTATGTGATTATGCACTGCTGGTTATCTTATCACCCCACTGTTTTATATGCTGTTGTTTAATACATGAGAAGACTTTTCTGAGTTCAATCGTGTGATTATTTGTTGATTGGCTGAAGTGGCAGAGGGCCCTTAAATGTTGAAGCCTTGTAAAGTGTTTATTTAGTTTCATTATGTTTTTGTTTTTTATTATTAGCTTGTCCATAATATGCTGTTTTATGTTTTTGTTGTTTATGTTTTCACCTTTGCTTTCTTAGAACTGTAAACTGATCAGTGCTTTTCTGCAGGTTTTCTTAGGCAGCCCGGGCAATTTTTCATCTTTTTGATAACTTTTGGCATATGAGATCATCTTGTCCTTCCTGCTAACTTTCATTTTCTGAAGTTTAAATTCAGCATTGTCCTTTTCAAGTTGTGATTTGCTTATTTATTTTTCTGCTATTTAGATATCATATTGCTCATCAATTTATGGTTTCTTTCTATGGTCAAGTGACTATATCAGCAAGAAATCAGAATATTACTAACTGTAGTGTGATTTAGTTATCATATTGCTTACTCATGGTTGCTTTCCACAAGGTAGATTGAGCTGAATGGTAAAGGACTAGAAGAGTTCAAGTAGTGTGATTAGTTTCTTTGGTGCAATTTATATTTAGATATCATATTGCTTGACATGTTCACAATTACTTCCCCCAGGTAGATTGAGCTGAAGGGTAAAGGATTTGAAGAATTCAAGTAGTGTGATTAGTTTCTTTTATGCAATTTACTTTCTTGTCATTTAGATATCATATTGCTTAACATGTCCATGATTACTTCCCGCAAGGTAGATTGAGCCGAAGGGTAAAGGATCTGAAAAGTTAAAGTAGTGTGAATTAGTTGCTTTGCTTTAAGTTTGAGTTGTTTTTAGTCTTTACTTTCTTTTCATTTCAGCAGCAAGGATACTGGGCCATTGTCATTAGTTCACCATTTGATGCATTTCTTTTCTCTTAAGAATTGATTTCATTTTAGTTATTGAAAAGCTTTCTTTTGAGTACTTTCAAGTTTAGAAACCATCACCGTCTACACTCCATACTTCACTTTCATTCTCACCATCACACATTAAGGAAAAATAAATCCAAAAACAAACTAAAAAGCTTAAAACGACAAAAGCCTAGGGAAATGGTTATCTAGTACATATAGTACACTTCACTTCATCAGTTTACGAACCCCGGGTTGACATTTTAAATAGAAATTTAGATCACACTAAATCGACCAAACATTTTGGCGTCGTTGCCAGGGAAGTGAAATTAGGTAGCCAATTTCTAAAAAAAAAATATAAAAACAAGAAAATTTCAAGGAAGGAAAATTGATAACTTCTCAAAGTATGCTCTCCTCTTGCGCCTAGTGTGATCTGGAGGATCAAAAAAGGGAAAGTTATTGGTTTAATAGTTTCTTGAGTATGCTCTCTTCTTGCACCTAGAGTGACCTGGAAGATCAGAGAAAGAATTATTAACCTGACTTGAAGAAAAATAAAAATGACATGCATAGAGCAAGAGATTCTAGGGGAAGGTTTTTAGCTAGAGCCGAGAGTTCGATTTTTACAACTGCATCTACTTCAAGGAATAGACAAGAGACACCTCCAACATCTCCAAATCACACTCCTAGCCCTAGGATTCCTGGAATTCAAGAGGCAGTAGTTGACTCTCCCACACCATCCATCGAATCTGAATTAGGAAGAGATCCTTTCCTTCCTTCTACAGGGAGACAGATTGTAATTGAAGAA
>APFE030128540.1:272196-328200 GCA_000404065.3 Pinus taeda | reverse complement strand
CTGAATTGCACTCCCTCCAATTGCCACCAAAAACCCCAAAAACTTTAAGTCAACCCTCCTTATCAGTTTACTAGCCTAGTATCAGTGTTTCTAATTGGTCAACTCATCCTATTGAAAAATCCACCGAGTTTGACTGGAGAGAGCCTTCTTCTGCATCGTAGGGCTAGCTACGAAGCTGAATGGTTTGATGTAGCCTTGAGATTTGTCTATCTCAGCCTAGGTGAAATTTCAAGTGCTAACAGAACTGACATGTCTTATGAGCCACCGTCTGAGTTAATTGACCAAGTTGGGCACTCCCTTAGTTGACTAACCAAGTCGTCATATAACGACAAAGAATGGACATGTCTTATGAGCCACTGTCTGAGTTGATTGACCAAGTTGGGCATTTCCTCAGTTGACTAACCAAGTCATCATATACCGAAAACGAACCAACATGTCTTATGAGCCACCGTCTGAGTCGATTAACCAAGTTGGGCACTTCCTCAGTTGACTGACCAAGTCATCATATACTGACAAAGAACTGACATGTCTTATCAGCCACCGTTTGAGTTGATTGACCAAGTTGGGTGCTTCCTCATTTGACTGAGCAAGTCGTCATATATCGACAAAGAATTAACATGTCTTATGAGCCACTGTCTGAGTTGACTAACCAAGTTGGGCGCTTCCTCAGTTGACTGACCAAGTCATCATATACCGACAAAGAATCGACATGTCTTATGAGCCACCATTTGAGTCAATTGACCAAGTTGGGCGCTTCCTCAGATGACTGACCAAGTCATCATATACCGACAAAGAGCCGACATGTCTTATGAGCCACCGACTGAGTTGATTGACCAATTTGGGCGCTTCCCCAGTTGACTAACGAAGTTGTCATATACCGACAAGGAATGGACATGTCTTATGAGCCACCGTCTGTGTTGACTGACCAAGTTGGGTGCTTCCTCAGTTGACTGAGCAAGTCGTCTTATATCGACATGTCTTATGAGCCACCGTCTGAGTCGATTGACCATGTTGGGTGCTTCCTCAATTGAGTAACCAAGTCATCATATACCGACAAAGAACTGACATGTCTTATGAGCCACCTTTTGAGTTGATTAACCAAGTTTGGCACTTCCTCAATTGATTGACCAAGTTGTCATATACCGACAAAGAATGGACATGTCTTATGAGCCACCTTCTGAGTTGATTGACCAAGTTGGGCGCTTCCTCAGTTGACTGACCAAGTCATCATATATCAACAAAGAACAGACATGTCTTATGAACCACCGTCTGAGTCGATTGACCAATTTGGGCGCTTCCTTAGTTGAATGACCAAGTAGTCATATATTGAGAAAGAACCGACATGTCTTACGAGCCACCATCTGAGTTGATTGGCCAAGTTGGGTGCTTCCTCAGTTGACTGACCAAGTTGTCATATACCGACAAAGAATCAACATGTCTTATGGGCCACTGTTTGAGTTGATTGACCAAGTTGGGCGCTTCCTCAGTTGACTGACCAAGTCATCATATACCGACAAATAAATGACATGTCTTATGAGCCACCATCTGAGTCGATTAACCAAGTTGGCCACTTCCTCAGTTGACTAACCAAGTCGTCATATACCGACAAAGAACCAACATGTCTTATGAGCCACCGTCTGAGTTGATTGACCAAGTTGGGCACTTCCTCAATTAACTGACCAAGTTGACATATACTGACAAAGAACGGGCATGTCTTATGAGCCACCGTCTGAGTCGATTGACCAATTTGGGCGCTTCCTTAGTTGAATGACCAAGTAGTCATATATTGAGAAAGAACCGACATGTCTTATAAGCCACCATCTAAGTTGATTGACCAAGTTGGGTGCTTCCTCAGTTGACTGACCAAGTTGTCATATACCGACAAAGAATCAACATGTCTTATGGGCCACTGTTTGAGTTGATTGACCAAGTTGGGCGCTTCCTCAGTTGATTGACCAAGTCATCATATACCGACAAATAACTGACATGTCTTATGAGCCACCATCTGAGTCGATTAACCAAGTTGGCCACTTCCTCAGTTGACTAACCAAGTCGTCATATACCGACAAAGAACCGACATGTCTTATGAGCCACCGTCTGAGTTGATTGACCAAGTTGGGCACTTCCTCAATTAACTGACCAAGTTGACATATACTGACAAAGAACGAGCATGTCTTATGAGCCACCGTCTGAGTTGATTGACCAAGTTTGATGCTTCCTCAGTTGACTGACCAAGTTGTCACATGACGACAAAGAACTGACATGTCTTATGAGCCACGATCTGAGTCAATTAACCAAGTTGGGTGGTTCCTAAGTTGAATGACCAACTCATCATATACTAAAAAATAACCCATATGTCTTATGAGCCACTATCTGAGTTGATTGACCAAGTGGGCGCTTCCTCAGTTGACTGACCAAGTCATCATATTCCGACAAAGAACTAACATCTCTTATGAGCCACCGTCTGAGTTGATTGACAATGTTGGGTACTTCCTTAGTTAGCTGACCAAGTCATCATATACCGACAAAAACCCGACATGTCTTATGAGCCACGGTTTGGGTTGATTGACCAAGTTGTCATATAGAGATAAATAACCTTGAAGTCTGATGCTCCTCAAAATATCAAAATATCAGATGTTGCGCTATCAAAGAAATTGATTGATATGAATATTGAAACAAAATCTTTCTTTACTCAGTTACAGTTCACTGGATGTGGATTCTATCCTGGCTCCTATTCCTTCAATGCCCACATTGACTTTTCTTTCGCGGTGTTCCCTACAGAATTATCCAAGCCAAGAATTTTATGTTTGCATTGAATAGCAGGGATACCAAAATAACGATTTCAGTTACGGGGTTTTAATATAGAGAGTTATAATAGGCTTAAAACAATCTTTATTCTATGAAAATGGAATTTATGGGAAGCAACAGTTTTATTTACCTTGAAGAAATTGTGTTTGGAGCAGCTCTTAGTACATATAGTTGAAGAAATTGTAGATGAAGAAATTGTGTTTGAAGTAGTTCTTGGAACATATAGTCCAACTTAATCTAGCTTAAGATTGGACTAGGTGACCTTTGAGGATTACATCTTCCCATCTAATTATTAAACCACATCCTCAGGACTAGTTGCTTACAGCACTTAAATATATGGTAAAAAAAATGTGAAATGTTGATACAGGTCGAATCTACTCATGAATCTACTAGTGTAGGCCAGTTGCCTGAAGATGGACAAAATCTACTCAAAGATTTCTATGAGAAGTTGTAGCCGGGGAAGGTGCTAGTTCATAAATGTTCCAAGGTTAGCCATCTAAAATTCTAGTGGATTTATAAATATCCAAAGGAAATTGAACATTTGGACCAGTATGTTATCAAATTCCTCGAGACAAGTGGTTTGCCACTTTTCTTTCGTGAAACACTAACGAGAATGCAAATTTGAAAGCTAAACATCAGAAGCCTATGCCCACAATTTTAGAATTGTCACATAGAATAATGAAAGATCACATGGATTATGGCAACACGACACAAGAAACAAGCTTCTGCAATGACAATGAAGGTCCAGGTGAGAGTTGTATTGAAATAGATCTTTGAGTTTCATAGAGAGCTCCTAAACAAGTAATAGGATGTTATAACAATATTATTTTCTGATGTTGCTCTAATATCTGAGATCCTCATTATTATATTTCGAGCAGCAACAATCACACCGATTTTTTTCAGGTTGTTTGTTGTGGGGGTAGTTTAACCATTAGGCGTTTTTTATTTTTTCCCTAGATTTGATGATGGAATTTTTTTCATGAAATGTTGGATTTTCACTATTTAAAATGTGTTTTTAAATGTCTAAATAAATTCGGCATGCTAAAATATACTCAAATTAGGTTTATTATATAATTTAGATATACCATTCCAAAAAATCTCCACCAAATTTTAGACAAAGTTAACCAAAAAATATAACTGGGAAAACATAAAAAGCATCTGACTGTTAGACTATCTATTATATAGCTATCAACCACAATAAAAACACAAGGTCTATGAAGCAGGTTGACCCAAGAAAAAGGGAAATATGGGATCCAATTTTCAATCTTATTGTCTTGGGAAAGTGTGTAGATAGTGAATATAGATGGATTTATTTCTCCTGAGATGGGACCTAATTTGGGGTGGAGTTTTGTGGTGATTGAGAAGCTATTGGAAAACTAATTGTTAGGTATGATTGGTGATTGTGTAGTTGCTAGAAATTCAGTTGTTCTCAAGGCAAAGATAAAGCACCATGCAGTAAGTCAATCCAACTATGGACTTATTGTCTTTTTAACTCTATTGAATATCACTTTATGCTCATCCAATGGACAAGATGAAAAGGAAGTGAGCCAATGATTGGCTTACTACATAGTGCGTAATATTTACCAATATAATGATACAGAACAATTAATTTTCCAATAACTGCACAGTCACCAATCATACATAACAATTGATTTTCCAACACTTACACAAACTCCACCACTCTAACACATGCACGCTCCACCTCTCTGATATAACATAGATCCATCTTAACTCTGGACCTACCAAGGGCCTAGAAAGATTGAATCTCTCTTCACTCTAAAAGAGATTTGCATTTCAAGAGACCTAAGATGACTAAATTGTTAGTTATAATTATAAATCTAATTATTAATTTCATAAATATATATATTTGATGCAGTTAGTTGCTAAAACATCATATTCAATTAGATTTCTTCATGAAAATTCTAGCACAATTTTGATAAAATTTGGTAGAATTTTTTGGAAATATGGGTTATAACTATCAGTTATAAGATTTTGGGTGTTCCAGAGATTTTTGATGGCACTGAATCTATTTCCACTATTAAAAACAAAATTCAAACACTTCTACTATCAATTTTTTTATAAAAAAAAATTGAAATAACCATTAATATAAATTTAACACCTCAATTCTTTTATTAAAAAAAGGAAATAACTATTACTACAAATTTAACACCTCCCTGGGCAACACCAAGTATTGTTATACATATAGCTACATGAGCTCCTCACATACCTCTTTTCCAATTAGTTGTGGTATATGATTTTATCTTACCATAGCCAAAACCCACTTAAAATATCATCGTGGCCAAAACCCACTTAAAATATCATCGTGGTTCTTTGCTCATATTTCTACATTTCTTAAATTATATCTCTCCGATGTCCTAGTTCCTTACTAATTTCGGTTCTTTTTTCTTGCATTACTTCGATTGATCTCTATTTCTATTTGTAGGCCATAATAATTTTTCACAAGCTTGGTAGGTATGGTGAAGCAAAATCCTAGGATGCAATACAACGTTTTCATAAATCACAGTGGATCGGATGTCAAGAATAGCCTTGCCAACTTAATTTACAATCAACTCAAAATTAAATATCCCACTCTGCGCGTCTTCCTCGATAAAAAGGATATTCCATGTGGAGTTGATTTCTCATATGCAATTGAAACATCAATTCAAAGTTTGTCTGTTCACATTCCAATACTTTCGAAGCACTATGTTGAATCAAGTTGGTGCTTGCATGAATTGGATCTCATTATCAAATCCAAAGGGAAACTTATTCCTATCTTCTATGACATTAATCTTGCGTCTCTTCGTCGCATTGAGAAAGGACGCTATCAAAAGCCCTTTGAAAAACACAGAGGGAGAAAAGACGAAAAGATGGAAGGATGCGCTCTCATGTCTTCAAGGCCTGCCATTCAAAATGAAGGAAAAGTAAATATATTATTTATTTATAGCTTAATTTGTTTGATTTATAAATTTTTGTTCTATTTTTACATACCTAGATTGAGTCCGTTTGCATTTTCAGTGACTATTGGGACTTTTTGGAGAATATGGTGGGCATTGTATTGATGAATTTGAAAGAGAGATTATTAGTTGATGCCAAATATACAGTTGCTCCCGAACAGGATGCGGAGGATTTCCCTGTTAGTGCAAGTGAATTGGAGGATTTAAAAGTTTGTCAAGAATTCATCACAGAAGAATTTGCACTGGCACGTGGGCTGGATGACGATAGGCTGGATGGGCCCGCTGTAAGTGAGTCGTTCGAGGATGATGATCTAAGTGAGATATCTGGGGCAGTTGGGCCCACTGTAATTGAGTCATTTGAGGATGAGGATGGGTTGGCTATAAGAAAATTGTTTGAGCTGGATGGTGATGGGCCGGCTATAGGGTTGGATGATGATACGCTGGATATAAGGCCGGCTATAGGGTTGGATGATGATAGGCTGGATATAAGAGAGCTCTCTGGGGTGGATCGGCCCGCTGCAAGCGATGTGTTCGAGGATGGGTTGGCTACAAGCAAACTGTTTGAGCCGGAGCTGGATGATGATGCGCCGTCTATAAGCATGGTATTTAACCTGGATGAGGATGTGCTGAAGGCAGCTCGCTTTTTTGGTCACATTTTTTGACTTTTTAATTTGGTTCTAAAAATAATCGTGATATTGAAAGAATGGAAAATACATAAATAAGATTGGTTTTTTTGGGTTGATGGAAGGGTTTGAATCTGGAATATAAAAAATAAGCTATTTTATTATTAAAGTAATGGCCAACTGAGCTATTTTTCACTTTTTATTTTTAGTATAAGGAAGACGTGTAATCTCTAATTACTCATTTGTTTTTTTGGGTTGATGCAAGGGTTTGAATTTGGAATATAAAAAATATGGTATTTTATTATTAAAGTAATTCTCAATTGAGTTACTCTTCACTTTCTATTTTTGAATACAAGGAAGATGTGTAATTTCTAATAACTCATTTAATTGATATGATATCTAAAAACAATATCAATATTGTAATTTCGTGTCAAGAAGATTTATAATTCATTTTGTGTTCAGTTCATATATATATATATATATATTATAATATATATATATATATATATATATATATTCACTTTCCATGTATAATATAATATAGATATATATATAAGGCATAGTCATATATTTTCTTCAAGTTTTGCATTCTAGAAGATACTTTGCATTTGAAGATGTTTGATCTTCTCAACACATTAATTTGGGGCTCAACATTGATGTATCTAGTTTTGAAAAAGAAAATTGTTTATATTGATTTTTTGATTCATTGTAAATTTATTGACTTATTTGATGGATTTATATGAAAATAATAGACAATAAAAATAATAATTTAAAAATGATATTATAAAAATTATATTATATTTATGTTTTTATCACTTTTAATTAACATTTCATATTTTTATATCAACATAATTGATTTTCCCTATGACAAGGTATTATTTTGTTTTTGACCAAAACAATTTTATAGCTTCTCCATAGTTTAAAGTTATGGATTGAATTTCATTATCTTCTATTAATATTTAAAATTATTTATCTGCAATATGATTGGTTTAAGTCTGATTATGTAATGATTGTTATTGTAGCCTCTCTTCCAATAGTTTTAGCACCCTGTCAACACATTGAACATGATCCTCCCAATACTTGTTGTAGATTAGTGTATGGTAAAAAAAATAACTAACACAATTTTTATAAGGAAGCGTTTGAAAATTTAAACCTTGAAATGTGGAAGGTGCATTAGTAAGGCCAAAAGGTGTGACCAAAAATTCTTAATGACCCTCATGAGTTCGAAATGTTATTTTCGAAATGTTTTCATTCTTCATTCTAATTTGATGATATCCTGAACGAAGATCCAACTTGGTGAAGTAAATTGCTCCATGTAATTCATCCAACAATTCATCAATAACAAGAATGGTAAATTTATCTTTAATAGTGAGCTTGTTGAGCTTGCTATAATCTAGACACATATGCCATAATTATCCTTCTTGTGCACCAATACTACTAAAGTAGAGAAATAACTTTGACTAGGTTGAATTATACGAGCTTGTAGCATTTTTGCATCTGTATGTTCAATTTCACTCTTTTGGGCATAAGGATATATGTAAGGTCTGATGTTTGGAGGAAAAATTCCTAGAATCAAGAGAATAACATGATATTGATCACGAATAGGTGGGAGGAATTTGGGAGTCCCAAACATCTTGGAATGATTGTCGAAGACTTTTTGGAGATCTTGAGAAATGGATGATTTCGATGTTTGAACTTCTAGTGAGCATAATTGTGCAATTAGGCCTTGTTGTTCTTTATTCAAAAAGCTTTGTCATGCCATTAAAGCTAATTATCTTTCCTGGTTTCCTTGTGATACCCCTTAATTCAACTTCCATCCATTCCAAAACAAAATCAAGAAAAGTTCTTGAAAATTGAAAGATATCATCCCCAAACATTGTGACCATTAGACTCCTAGTACAACATCAACACCACCCATCGGAATGGAAAGCATTGGATTATTGAATAGCTATTCCCCCATGGTTGGCTTGATATAATGGCACTTTCCAGAGCAATTTATAGTTCATCCATTTGCAACCATCAATTGACACTCTGGTGTTGGATATAGGAAGCAATTTAATTCCTTGGCTATCATACAATGAATAAAATTATGGGTACTACCCAAATCAATCAGTGTTATTACCTTTTTCTTCTTGATATATCCTTCTATCTTAAGATTTTGAGGAGTGGTAATTCTTTCCAATGCATCACAAGATATGGTCGGATTCAATTTTTCTTTCTCTGTTGTTATTTCTTGGTGTATATCCTCCTCTTTTGATGTTTCTTATTTCTTTTCTTCCTCCTCTTCACAATCTATGTAGAATAATTTCTTCTCAACACACTTATGACATTTAGTGTATTTTATATCACAACGGTAACAAAGCACTTTTGCTCTTTTTTCCTCCATTTTTTGTTGTGTCAACCCTGTAGGTTGTGAAAGACTAGGAGAAACAACACTTCCATCTCTATAGATGTGAGTGGTAGACTTCATTGTTGCTATAATTTTGCTTTCAACTTTTCTTGCTACCCTGAACATCTTCTCTAATGATTTGGGTTCCCAAAGGTGAACCTTATGGTTTATGTTATCTTTTAAAGTCCCTATGGATAAATCAATCATATGGTCCTCTGGAATATCGGTTACCCTAATATTCAATGTTTGGAAGTCTTCAATGGGATCCTCCATTGAAACCTTTTGTTTTAAATTTATTAATTGGTTAAAGAAGATATTTCTCTTTGTATCTTCATAATGTGCTATCATTTTCTCTGTAAAAATTGACCAAGTGACAATTGATTTACAAGAGCAAATCCATCTAGACCATACAAACTCACTGGGCTCTAAATATAAATATGCAATACGTACATTTTGTGAGGGTTTCACATCTTGTAGATCAAAATATTGCTCGATCTGTAGTATCCATGTTACGGGATCCTTTCCATCGAACTTCCTCATATATATTTTTGGAATGTGTTGGTTCTTAAACCCCACATTGGAGTCTCTAAAATCATAATTCATATCCCTTTTTCCTCATTATGATTTTCATGGATTACCTTGTCACCACCAAGAAGCCTTTCTTACAACTTTGTCAAACCTTCTTTCAAACCTTCCATGTCTGCTTTTAAACCATCCATGTCACCTTTTAAACCATCCATGTCCCCTTTTAGTTCATCTTTGGTTGCTCTTTGTGAGAGCGAAATTTATTGCACTTGGTCTTGTAATTTTCATATATCATGCTGCAATTCTTCCTCTTCATGCGTCATAGTTGAGATTTCTAAGGGCTTAATGAGTTTACCATAATTTTTCTTGGGAGGAATTTTAGAACCCAATATTGATATATATGCTTCAATATTTTTCTTGGAATCACTTAAAACTGATTTTTAACAAAGTTATGCAATTTTAAAAAATGCTTTTAGGAGCTCAATCTTGAAATCGTTGTAACTCTATAATTTTGGATTTCCAGGTTATGAAATTCGGACTAGTTGTATCCCTACGAATCTTATTTCCAATGCCACAAGTAAAACCAATACTAGATTCTTTAATATATAGTTATGTCAGATCTCCTACAATGGCCTGATTATGGACTGGTTCAGTGGAGCTAAGTTTTATGGGATGCCACATGTCAATTTTTTCAATATTCGACCCTAAACTTGCTACAAATGAAATTAGAGCTTGTTTTATTTCAGCCACTTTTTACATAATTCAATTTTGATGCATGAAACAAAAGTTATGATGATTTTCCCTAGGTCACTTGTTTGAGACTGAAATATGGAGCATGAAAAAACCCTAACTTCATCGGAATATATCTCATAAATATAACGAACCAAGATCTTAAATTCTGGCATGAAGTTCACCAATTATTTTGCTCCATGTGGTTGCACTTTCAGCTTCTGAATCTTTTTAGAAAACAAGTTATAACAAAAATTCCACGATGACTAGTTTGAAGCAGCGAAGCCCTAGAATCCAAAGCTCTTAAAACAAATGTTTTGCAACCAGTGCGCAAATAGATAGGTAAACAATTTAAATATTATCCTCTTCTAGGAGAAAACTGCCTTTACATTACATAAATGAACAATTCTTGGATGACGCAAATGAAAAGACCTCCTTTGTATATATAGCAGTCTAAGCAGTCATAATATAATTAGAGCCTACATAACAATAATAATGTAAGGGCACAACAATAGAAATAGTGGGATTCTATGGGGCACAACAATAACAATATGGGGGCTACATGGGCAAAAAAATAAAATAAGGGGAATACACTATTATTATAATGACCTACCATTACTACAGTGGTCCTTTAGATTCTTCCAGATTTGCAGAGACAGGGACAACCATGGGTCATTTTTGGAAAGGAGGAAAGAACTAATGCGGCATATGGTAGCAGGTCTCGATCAGGACATAGGTTGGACAGGGATGATACAGTCAGAGGTGGAAGATGGTTGGATACAGCTAACAAGAGAGGTACTTATTATGCTTTCCATTATGGTTCTAGTTTAGAGAGAGATCATCGTCGTCATTACCTCCAACATCCTTATAGGAGGAGTGAGAAGAAGTATTTTCCAGAGGAGTTCAAGAAATCCAAACCTCCCACTTTTGATGAGGATGTGAAGAAACTAGAAGATGCAGAAGCATGGCTTCTTGGGATGAAGAAGTTCTTTGAATTGTGTGATTATTCAAAGAATATGAAAGCCAAGATAACAACCTCCAGTCTCAAGGGAAGAGAAGATATCTGGTGGGAAGATGTCAAGCATGTCAAAGGCATGAGGATGGAGGAGTTAAGTTGCACAAGTTTACAAGACTCTTTAGGAAGAAGTACTTGTCAGAAAGATATTATGTTAGAAAGGCTACAGAGTTCTACGAGTTAGAGATGGGTTCTATGACAGATGAAGAGTACACAACTAAGTTTTTGGATTTGTTGAGGTATGTGTCATATCTTAAGGATGAGAAGACAAAGGTGTTTTAGAGAATTTGGTATCTATGGATAAATACTAATTCCCTAGATAAGTAGCCATATCTAGAACAACAGTTTAAAGCACTTTATCCTTTTCCTATAAGTAATAGATAAGTCAAAGAGGATGAGAAGACCTACTTGTAGTTTCACTTTCCTCTCATCTCCTTTGTATTAGTCTCATTGCTCCTTCCCCTACTTAACACGCTTGACAAGTACCTGTAAAACATCAACAGAAGACAAAGAACCAATCAAAGAAAAAGATCTGTTGATTACAAGTAAATGGAATCAGATACAATCACACATATAAGAATCATATAACAAGATAAGCTTATATATTGCGTAATTTAGAATGAAAAAATAACTTTGAATTTATCAGTGAACAAAAAAACGATGTCGCAGAGAAGTGCTTTGAACCCTAACGCCGCGGCCGCCTTTGTGCCCTTGGCTTCTGGCCGGCTTCGGCTCTCTGTCGCCAGAGAGCTCTTGCCTCTCCAGATCTGGAGGTCGGCTCATACCCCACCTCATCTGAAAACGTTTTCTTGCAGATTCCATGTGCAGATGATGAATCCAGACTTTGAAGCTGCCGCCGCCACTGCTGCCTTCCTAATCTTGCCTACGGCTCGGCCTCTGACCAAATCTGCGGAGCTGTTTCCGGTCTTTGAAGCTGCCGCCGCCACTACTGCAGTCCTATTCTTGCCTGAGGCTCGGCCCCTGGGCTTACCTGCGGAGGAATGGGAGGTTCGTTCCAGGTTCTTCAGGAGTGATTCCAAGCTGTTGCTCTTTGCGAAGGATGTGCAGCAGGAAAGGGCCATCATTCTTGTGATAACCACATGCGCGATTAGTAGCCAGGGGAGTTCAGGTTTTTATACTGATACAAAGCCTACACTCAGATTAGACCCCTTTTTTCTTGTTGCGTTCTCAAGCTGGAGTTATAAACGCCTTGGGCAGATGATGTCTCCTCTATCGCTGCCTCCCTGGCGCAAAGAGTTGGGAAACTCAAAGGGTTCCAGCCCCATGCTGATCCAAAACTCTTTGGAAAATTCCTCTGCCCCTTTTCAGGTTCAAATCGCACAAATTCTGGGCAAGACCATTCTGCAATGGGTAAAATCTACAGATCTAGTGCAGAACCTCAAGGAAAATTTGGAGCACAGACTTGGGATTCCCTCAGCTCTACAGAGGCTTCTTTTTCAAGGTAAACAACTCGATGATCTGTTTCCTCTCTCTTTTTACAGCATCAAAAACAACAGCTCTTTAGTGTTCTCCTTTCGTTTGAGAGGTGGAGCTGCAGGTCAATCTTCTTCTGCTCCTCCTTTCTCCTACAAGGCTGCAGTCAACTCTGAGATCCCAGCCTCACCTAAACCTCCCAAACCCAAGCCCTTTCTGGTTGACAAGTTGGAGGAAGTTCCCTCTGTTGAGATCTCCTCCCCTGGCCTTGCAGACCACACCCATCAATTTGCTGAAAGGGCCATCATATGCAGATTCAACGGGCTTTGGCCTCGCTCAAAGGATCTTTATGACTGGATCAAAGTCAACTGGACTCATCGCTGTAAAGTCCACTTCTGTGCAAAGGGATACTTCATAGTGTTATTCAATCTCATCGAGCACTACGAAAACGCCTTAGAAGAAGGCCCATGGTTCATGGGCTCAGCAGGCCTCTTTTTGACTCCATGGTTTCCAGACTTTGACCCTGCCTCAGCTGTCATCACTAAAGCCCCTGTCTGGATCAGACTTCCCAACCTCCCAATTCACCTGTGGAGTATTTCTGTTTACAGGCAAATAGGCAACACCTTGGGTTGCTTCTTAATGGGTGACTATGAGAGGGAAAGTCAAGGGCTCTATACATATGCTAGAATATGTGTGGAGCTAGATTTGAGTAAGGGATTGCCAGAGCAAATCAATCTCAAGATCAATGACTCGGTTTGGACCCAGTTTCTAGACTACGAAAACACTGCTTTCCGATGCCGCCATTGTCACCTTACAGGGCACCTGCAGCACTCCTGCCCTTCGCAGGCTTCAAATATGAAAAAGGGCTTCTTTGCAAAATCCAAGCCCAAGCATTGGGCTCCCTGTCCTCCACCGCCAGCTGGCGGCTCTTGCTCCCCAAGTTTGGTGGATGAGGACAACGATCCAGATCCGGACCAGGCGCCCCAGCCGACGGTTCCGCCTTCGGACTTGAAGGGTCCCACCCAGGTTTCCGCAATCTCCCAGAAGCGCGCACATGAGACTTCCTCCTCTGATTCAGAAAAGGATTGCTCGAAGCTCGAGAATTCCAGCTTGAAAGTTGTTTTAGTGCTTTCTCCCAAGGTTGGCTGGACAAAAGTCAACAAAAAGAACGGGAAAAAAATCTGTGTTGTAACTCCTCCCCCTGTGGGATAACTGCCTGTTAGTCTTTCTTTGCTCTCGAGTTACTTGTGGTAACTATGAGTTTTCTTCTCTCTTCCGGCACCGAGGTTGATGGATCCATCATTTTCGGTCGGCCGTTCTCTTGCTTCTTATGATTGTACTATATTTTTTTTCTTTTTCTTAATAGATTTAGTCTTTACCGAGCAAAAAAAAACAAGATAAGCTTATGGGAAAACGGTTCAAATACTTTATTGAATAGAGGAAAGAATTACAACCTTGAAGTCTGATTCGAAGTCATTCCTCCAGCTTTGATCCCATCCACATCACATCAAAAGCATGACACTCTGGCAGCATAACAATACTTGTCTAAAAGTCAATTCTCATAGCAACATTATCTCCTTACAATTCATCAAATTCCAGCACTTGATCACTTAGATGAGTGCTCAATTTATAGGAAGATGGAGGAGGTTTTGTCATAAATGAGGGTATTGAATGGCCTTCCAAACTTAGAGTTCGTTTCCATGGAGGAAGGGATGAGAGGATAGGATTTTACTTAACTCAGTCCTCATCCATTTTTGAGCTCATAGGAGATGATAAGTGTGGGAATCCTCTAGAAGACTCCAGAAGATAAGAATATTCCCATAATCCTATGTGAAATTTTCTCAATCTCACCCAATGCAGGTCAAAGTGGGCCTAAGTGCTCTGCAGGGCACCTTTGCATGGGCCTAAGTGCTCTACATAGCACCCTTGCATGGGCCTACCTACGCTAGTCCCTCTAGGAGTCATTTCATGATGTCTTCAAGCCATGAAACTATCAAGTAAGGAGACATATAAACTTTCATTACAAGTACATAGACAATCATCTACAGATATAGACCCATGATCAGAATGACCATCAATGTAAAGCCATTGTACGAATGATTTGGTACATTTTCTTAAATCGGAGCCCGGATGGATGAAACTAGATCTGGGGTCTTCTATCTCATTCAATCGTTCGCTCAAGCATGAACCTAACCATGTGAATATCTGATCTAAAGTCAAACATGGGAAGACACTATCTGATTACTAGCCACGATGTAATCCGTTAACAGACGCGCGAGAAATTACTGATAATGATAATGATCCTCAAGGTACAACAGTACATTCTGCGTGGTGTGAATAAATGTTTTGATGTCAAACACCATACAATGTCTTTCGGTCGAAGGCCAGTGATGTCAACCTATTTCCATAAGTAAGAAACTTACCATTGATGTATACAAGCCTCAAGGTACTGAAAGGGTGTTTCTAAGTCAACTTCTTGGATAATGTGTTGATGTTGACAAGAAGCAACTCATCGCAGGGGGGACTTGATGTATCCGACATCAACGACACGAAATGAGTGTAATTATTTTGGAGACAGAATTTGACTGACGACACAAGATTCAAGAATGATAGTCATGAAAATGAATGTTTATGGTATTGCAAAGGATGAATTTTGACTAAATGACTTCTCTTGAACATGTCGTTAACACTAAAATCAATTGGTAGCATTTACCCAAAAAAAAGTGATGGATGGTATGATAGACCAACAGTATGATAACCATCAAGCTGATAACCCAACCCAAATAGTCACGGTGATGGAGTGAAAGTTTCATGTTCAACAGGGACCTACTACCAAAAGTGGTTTACCCATTTTTCCATTTTCCCTAGTCATTGCTAACCAATACCTCTTTATTTTTTAACAAGCTTGAGGAGGATAACATATGCTTGTTGTATAATTCCACCCTTCGAGTGAATCCATCACTATGTGATGTTTTAACGAGTCTAGCAAAGGTGAAACTCGGTCTTGTCATGATCGCAACGATTGTTGCTATTTGATGTTTTAATGAGTTTAATGACAAAGATAACTTGGTCTTTTCATGTTTAGAGAGTTTGAAAAGGGACGAAAAGGAAACTCCACAAATTAATTTTTGTAGATTTGTCTCTCAAGCCCAAAAAAGTGTAAAACAATACAAGAGAGAACCTATTGACCATGTTCAGACAACGTATTCCTTTTTCGTAAATAATCTATCTCAGCCCAAAAAAGGGTTAAATTTATAGTGAGTAAATGTCATTTCCAATCCGTTAACGAGCTGAAAAGGACAAGCGCTCGAAAATCTTTTCATATTTAGAGAGTCTAAAAAGAGCTTAAAGAGGACTCCACTTTGAGGAACGAGTGGTGCCTAGGATAGTAACTGGTTCTGGTGATGTTGGAACTTCTCAAAACATGTTTATTTATGTGAAGAGGCTGGCTAATAAGATGGCATTCATTGAAACTGTTCATCAAAAATGGTAAAACAACCAAGTGAAAGCGTATGATCAGCCAAGCAGATAGAGATGATGGAAGGACACAAACCAAGGCTCATCTAACTAAAAAGGTTGATAGAATGGAAATCACGAGGGTTGAAATGGAGATGGGTTCTTTTTTACACAAGCTTGAACCACAAGGAACTATGCTTGGATTCAGTTTCATGTTTACACAAGATTGAAACAACAAACTATGTTTGGATTCAATTTCATTTTTACACAAGCTTGAAAGAAAAAACTATGCTTGGATTCAGTTTCATTTTTACACAAGCTTGAAATAAAGAACTATGCTTGAGATTGGTTTACATGCCCCCAGCATGATGAAAGGGAGAGTCTCCTGTAACTAGATGGAAGTCGTTGCGTTGAAGCAGGACGATTATCCAACACCATCCTAGCTTCATCCAGATAGGGACAAAGGTGAATGGGGTGATTCCCTTCACATAAACTACAGTGAAACTTAAATTTACCACTAGGTGCATACCCCACAAGCTTCATTACATTAACCTAAGTAGACTACTCGTGGCTATCAGGTGGATGGAATGAAGGTTCTTTTATGAGATCAAGTGAAAGACTCGACTAGGATTTTATGATATCTAATCAAGGACTCGACTTGGAACTTTGCTCCAAGGGACCTTATTTCATTTTTTAATGAGCTTGAAACAAGACAAGGAACTCTGCTCAGATTCCTTGTTTCATTTTTTAATGAGCTTGACACAAGACGAGCAACTATGCTCATACTCCTTATTTCATTTTTCTAATGAGGTTGACACAAGACGAGGAGCTATCCTCATATCCTTGGTTTCATTTTTTAACGAGGTTGACACAAGACAAGGAACTATCCTCATATCCTTGGTTTCATTTTTTAATGAGGTTGACACAAGGCAAGGAACTATCCTCATGGGAGTTGTTTCATTTTTTAGTGAGGTTGACACAGTAAAAGAACTATCCTCATATTCCTTCTTCACGACTCATAAGATGTCATGACTTCCAAGAGGTTCTCATTAGATGGGAGAATAATGCTCGGGAAGGGATTCGTAGCAAGGAATCCATTAGAGCAATCTAGTTCTAATGCCCCCAGTACATAATGTACAACATCACTGAATTGATCGTCAATTGATGTAGCCATGGAATGGGTTGCCACATAATTAACTTGTGGCGGGGATGATAGCATTGGTACAAAAAGACCATTTAGGGAAGATGGTTTACTAGAATCCATATTTGGACCGGGAAATGAAAGATGGTCAATAATGACAAGTATGCCTTCATGCCAGAGACACATCACTTGAAACAGTGTTTAAATAATAGCTCCCATGTCATAAACATAGTCGCGCCCAAGAAGTAAATTGTAATCTAAAGGGCCTAGGACTACCATCACATTGAGATAAACAACTTTTCCTCCCAAAGTAATAGGTAACTGAGGAAGGATCGCTAATGGTTGACTGGTTCCTATGTTATTGAGCTTGAAGAGAAATGTGTACACATAGCTTTGGATAATATTGAGGCGAGTTGCATGCCCGAAGGAAGGAGGCCCGTACACTCAGGAATCAGAATGACACAGTTTTGGGGGCACTTCATCTTAGTTGACTGACCAAGTCATCATATACCAACAAAGAATTGACATGTCTTATGAGCCACCGTCTGAGTCGATTGACCAAGTTGGGTGCTTCCTCAATTGATTGGCCAAGCCATCATATATAGAAAAAGAATCGACATGTCTTATGAGCCACCGTCTGATTTGATTAACCAAGTTGGGAGCTCCCTCAGTTGACTGACCAAGTCGCCATATACCAAAAAAGAATCGACATGTCTTATGAGCCACCGTCTGATTTGATTAACCAAGTTGGGAGCTCCCTCAGTTGACTGACCAAGTCGCCATATACCAAAAAAGAATCGACATGTCTTATGAGCCACCGTCTGATTTGATTAACCAAGTTGGGAGCTCCCTCAGTTGACTGACCAAGTCGCCATATACCAAAAAAGAATCGACATGTCTTATGAGCCACCGTCTGATTTGATTAACCAAGTTGGGAGCTCCCTCAGTTGACTGACCAAGTCGCCATATACCAAAAAAGAATCGACATGTCTTATGAGCCACCGTCTGATTTGATTAACCAAGTTGGGAGCTCCCTCAGTTGACTGACCAAGTCATCAAATACTGAGAAAGAACGAACATGCCTTATGAGCCACCATCTAAGTTGATTGACCAAGTTGGGTGTTTCCTCAGTTGACTTACCAAGTTGTCATATACCAACAAAGAACCGACATGTCTTATGAGCCACCGTATGAGTCGATTGACCAAGTTTGGCGCTTCCTCGGTTGACTGACCAAGTCATCATATACCGATAAAGAACCGACATGTCTTATGAGCCACCGTTTGAGTTGATTGACCAAGTTGGGCGCGCTTCCTCAGTTGACTGACCAAGTCGTCATATACCGACAAAGATCAAACATGTCTTATGAGCCACCATCTGACTTGACTGACCAAGTTGGGTGCTTCCTTAGTTGACTGACCAAGTCATTATATACTGACAAAGAACCAATATGTCTTATGAGTCACCGTCTGAGTCGATTGACAAAGTTGGGCGCTTCCTCAGTTTAGTGACCAAGTTGTCATATACCGACAAAGAACCGACATGTCTTATGTGCCACCATCTGAGTTGATTGACCAAGTTGGGCACTCCCTCAGTTGACTGACCAAGTCGACATATACTAACAAAGATAGGACATGTCTTCTGAGCCACCGTCTGAGTTGATTGATCAAGTTGGGCACTTCCTCAGTTGATTGACCAAGTCATAATATATCGACAAAGAACCGACATGTCTTATGAGCCACAGTCTGAGTTGATTGACCAAGTTGGGCACTTCCTCAATTGACTCACCAAGTCATCATATACCGATAAAGAACCGACATGTCTTTCGAGCCACTGTCTGTGTTGATTAACCAAGTTGGGCGCTTCCTCAGTTGACTAACCAAGTCATCATATATTGACAAAGAACGGACATGTCTTATGAGCCACCATCTGAGTGGATTGACCAAGTTAGGCGCTTCCTCAGTTTACTACCCAAGATGTCATATACCGACAAATACCTGACATATCTTATGAGCCACTGTCTGAGTCGATTGACCAAGTTGGGCACTTCCTAAGTTGACTGACCAAGTCGTCATATATCGACAAAGAACTAACATTTCTTATGAGCCACCATCTGAGTTGACTGACAAAGTTGGGTGCTTCCTCAGTTGACTAACAAAGTCATCATATACTGACAAAGAAATGACATGTATTATGAGCCACCATCTTAGTTGATAGACCAAGTTGGGCGCTTCCTCAGTTGACTGACCAAGTTGTCATATACCAACAAAGAACTGACATGTCTTATGAGCCATCGTATGAGTCGATTGACCAAGTTGGATGCTTCCTCAGTTGACTAACTAAGTCATCATATACCGAAAAAGAACCAACATATCTTATGAACCCACTGTCTGAGTTGATTGACCAAGTTGGGCGCTTCCTCACTTGACCGACCAAGTCGTCATATACCAACAAAGAACAAACATGTCTTATGAGCCAACATCTAAGTTGAGTGCTTCCTCAGTTGACTGACCAAGTCATCATATGTTGACAAAGAACTGACATTTCCGTCTCAGTCGATTGACCAAGTTGGGCACTTCCTTAGTTCACTGACCAAGTAATCATATATCGACAAAGAACTGACATGTATTATGAGCCACAATTTGAGTTGATTGACTAAGTTGGGTGC
The DNA here is from genome assembly GCA_000404065.3 of Pinus taeda. Taxonomy (NCBI): domain Eukaryota; kingdom Viridiplantae; phylum Streptophyta; class Pinopsida; order Pinales; family Pinaceae; genus Pinus; species Pinus taeda. The sequence goes on along the minus strand of APFE030128540.1, from coordinate 308,460 downwards.
TTCCTCAGTTGACTGACCAAGTCGTCATATACCGACAAAGAACTGACATGTCTTATGAGCCACCCTCTGAGTTGATTGACAAAGTTGGGCACTTCCTCAGTTGACTAACCAAGTCATCATATACTAGAAAAGAACGAACATGTCTTATGAGCCACTATCTGGGTTGATTGACCAAGTTGTCATATACAGATAAATAACCTACAAGTCTTATGCGCCCAAAAATATCAAAATATCAGATGCTTCGCTGTCAAAGGAATTGATTGATATGAATATTGAAGCAAAATCTTTGTTTACTCAGTTATAGTTCATTGAACATGGATTCTATCTTGGCTTCTATTCCTTCAATGCCCACAATGACTTTTCTTTCGCAATGTTCCCTGTAGAATTATCCAAGCCATGAACTTTATGTCTGCATTGAATAGCAGGGATACCAAACAAATGATTTCAATTACTCGGTTTCAGTATAGAGAGTCATAATAGGCTTAAAACAATCTTTGTTCTATTGGAATGGAACCAGCGGGAAGCAGCATTCTTTTTTACTTAGAAGAAATTGTGTTTGGAGCAGCTCTTAGTACATATAGTTGAAGAAATTGTGTTTGAAGCGGCTCTCAGCACATATAGTCCAGCATAATTCAGCTTAAGATTGGACCAGGTGACCTTTGAGGATTAGATCTTCCCATATAATTATTAAACTACATCGTCTGGACTATCTTCTTACAACACTTAATTATATGTCAAAAAAATGTTAAATGTTGATACAGGTCATATCTACTCGTGAATCTACTAGTGTAGGCCAGTTGCTAGAAGATGGACAAAATCTGCTCAAAGATTTCTATGAGAAGTTGCTGTCAAGGAAGGTGCTAGTTCAGAAATTTTCCAAGGTTAGCCATCTAAAATTCTAGCGGATTTATAAATATGCAAAGGAAATTGAACGTTTTGACTAGTATGTTATCAAATTCCTCAAGGCAAGTGGTTTGCCACTTTTCTTTCGTGAAACACTTATGAGAATGCAAATTTTAAAACTAAACATCAGAAGTCTAAGCCCACAATTTTAGAATCGCCACACAAAATAATGAAAGACTGCATGGATCATGGCAAGATGGCACAAGAAACAACCTTCTGCAATGACAATGAAGGTCAAGGTGGGACTTGTATTGAAATAGATCTTTGAGTTTCATAGAGACCTCCTAAACAAGTAATGGGATGCTATAAAAGTATTATTTTCTGATGTTGCTCTAATATCTGAGATCATGATGTTTCTCTAATATCTTAGATCCTCATTATTAGATTTCAAGCAGCAATTATACATTATGAACAATCACACCAATTTTTTTGAGGTAATTTGTTGTGGGGGCAGTTTAACCATTAAGCATTTTTTATTTTTTCCTTGAATTTAATGATGGAATTTTTTTTGATGAAATGTTGGATTTTCAATATTTAAAATGTGTTTTTAAATGTCTAAATAAATTCGTCATTCTAAAATATACTCAAATTAGTTTTATTATATAATTTAGATATACCGTTCCAAAAAATCTCCACCTTTTAGACAAAGTTAACCAAAAAATATAACTGAAAAACATAAAAATCACCTGACTTTTAGACTATGTAGTATATAGCTATCAACCAAAATAAAAACACAAGGTCTATGAAGTAGGTTGACCCAAGAAAAAGGGGAATATGGGATCCAATCTTCAATCTTATTGTCTTGGGAAAGTGTGTGGATAGTGAATACAAATGGATTTACTTCTCATGATATGGGATTTAATTTGGGGTGGAGTTTTGTGGTGATTGTGTAGCTATTGGAAAACTAATTGTTATGTATGATTGGTGATTGTGTAGTTGTTGTAAATTCAATTGTCCTCAAGGCAAAGATAAAGCACCATGTGGTAAGTCAATCCAACTATGGGCTTACTGTCTTTTTATCTCTATTGAATATCACTTTAAGCTCATCCAATGGACAAGATGAAAAGGATGTGAGCCAATGATGGACTTACTACATAGTGCGTAACATTTACCAATATAATGATGCACAACAATTAATTTTCCAATAACTACACAGTCACCAATCATACATAACAATTGATTTTCCAACACTTACATAAACTCCACCACTCTAACACATGCACGCTCCACCTCTGTGATATAACATAGATCCATCTTAACTCTGGATCTACCAAGGGCCCAGAAAGATCAAAACTCTCTTCACTCTAAAAGAGATTTGCAATTCAAGAGACCTAAGCTGACTTAATTGTTAATTATAATTATAAATATAATTATTAATTTGATATACTTTTTTTTTATGTAGTTAGTTGCTAAAACATTAACCAATATGCATTCAATTCCAACTACTTCTCTCATAGTGGATAATAGTTGTCACCTAAAGTCACCCGTTGGGTTGAGGCTTGGTACCTTGATATTGAATTAGATTTCTTCATGAAAATTGTGGCACAAGTTTGGTAAAATTTGGTAGAATTTTTTGGAAATATGGGTTATAACTGTGAGCTATAAAATTTTGGGTGTTGCAGAGATTTTTGATGGTACTAAATCTATTTCCACTATTAAAAACAAAATTCAAACACTCCTACTATTAATTTTTTTATAAAAAAAACCAAAATAACCATTAATACAAATTTAACACCTCAATTTTTTTATTAAAAAAACTGAAATAACCATTTATACAAATTTAACACCTCCCTGGGCAATGCCGAGTATTATTATACACACAACTGCATGAGCTCCTCACAGACCTCTTTTCCAATTATTTGTGGTATACGCTTTTATCTATCCATAGCCAAAACCCACTTAAAATATCATCGTGGTTCTTTGCTCATATTTCTACATTTCTTAATTGATATCTCTCCGATGTACTGGTTCTTTACTAATTTCGGTTCTTTTTTCTGGCATTGCTTTGATCGATCTCTATTTCTATCTATAGGCCATAATATTTTTTCCCAAGCTCGATATGATGAAACTGCATTGCTTCTATCGATTTCTATTTCTATCTGTAGATCATGATATTTTTCCCCTTATTTGAAGGTAGATATGGTGAAGCAAAATCCTGGGATGCAATACGATGTTTTCATAAATCACAGGGGATCTGATGTCAAGAATAACCTTGCCAACTTAATTTATAATCAACTCAAAATTAAAGATCCGACTGTGTGTCTTCCTCGATAAAAAGGAGATTCCATGTGGAGTTGATTTCTCATATGCAATTGAAACAGTGATTCAAAGTTCGTCTGTTCACATTGCGATATTTTCGAAGCACTATGCTGAATTGAGTTGGTGCTTGCATGAATTGGATCTCATTATCAAATCCAAAGGGAAGCTTATTCTTATCTTCTGTGATGTTAATCACGCGTCTCTTCATCGAGAAAGGATGTTATCAAAATGCCTTTGAAAGACACAGAGGGAGAAAAGACGAAAAGATGGGAGGATGTGCTCTGGCAAGCCTCATGTCTTCAAGGCCTACCATTCAAAATGAAGGAAAAGTAAATATATTATTTATTTATAGCTTAATTTGTTTGATTTATAAATTTTCGTTCTATTTTTTACTAACTTGATTGAGACTGTTTGCATTTTCAGTGACTATTGGGACTTTGTGGAGAATATGGTGGGCATTGTATTAATGAATTTGAAAGAGAGATTATTATTTGACACCAAATATACGGTTGCCCCCGAACAGGCTGCGGAGGATTTCCTTGTTAGTGCAAGTGAATTGGAGGATTTAAAAGTTTGTTAGGAATTCATCACAAAAGAATTTGCACTGGCACATGGGCTAGATGACGATAGGTTGGATGGGTCCACTATAAGTGAGTCGTTTGAGGATGAGGATCTAAGTAAGCCGTCTGGGGTGGATCGGACCGCTATAAGTGAGTCGTTTGAGGATGAGAATGGGTTGGCGATAAGCAAACTGTTTGAACCAGATGATGATGGGCCAGCTACAGGGACGGATGATGATAGGCTAGATATAAGCAAGCTCTCTGGGGCGGATAGGCCCGCTGCAAGCGATGTGTTTGAGGATGAGTTTGAGCATGCGTTGCCTACAAGAAAATTGTTTGAGTCGGATGATGTTGCGCCAGCTATAAGCATGGTCTTTAACCTGGATGAGGATGTGTGGGAGGCAGATCGCTTTTTTGATGAGGATGTGGGTGAGGGCATTCGCTTATGTTTTACATTTTTTGACTTTTTAAGTTTGGCTCTAAAAATAATCGTGATATTGAAAGAATGGAAAATAAATAAATAAAATTGGATTTTTTTGGGTTGATGGAAGGGTTTGAATTTGGAATATAAAAATATGGTATTTTATTATTGAAGTAATGGCCAATTGAGCTATTCTTCACTTTTTATTTTTGAGTATAAGGAAGACATGTAATTTCTAATTACTCATTTGTTTTTTTGGGTTGATGCAAGGGTTTGAATTTGGAATATAAAAAATTTGGTATTTTATTATTAAAGTAATTTTCAATTGAGTTATTCTTCACTTTGTATTGTTTTATACAAGGAAGATGTGTAATTTTTTAATTACTCATTGATTGATATTATATCTAAAAACAATATCGATATTGCAATTTCGTGTCAAGAAGATTTATAATTCATTTCATGCTAAGAAGATTTATAATTCATTTGTGTTCAGTTCATATATATATATATATATATAAATATATATATATTTCAAAATCAACAATAAATAAATATTTCAATGTTCAATCTTAAGTAACATAATTTTATATTAATTTTATATAGAGATAAAATCATTTAAATTATATATATATATATATATAGGCATAGGCATGGCATAGGCATGGTATATTCTTCAAGTTTTGCATTCTAGAAGATACTTGAATTTGAAGATGTTTGATCTCTCAACACTTAATTGGGGCTCAAGATTGCTCTATACTAGTTTTGAAATTGAAAATTGTTTATGTTTGACTTTTTTATTCATTGAAAATTTATTGACTTATTTGATGGATTTATATGAAAATAATAGACAATAATATAATACCTTTTAAAAATTATTATATAAAAATTATATTACATTTATGTTTTTATCACTTTTATTATATAATTTTTTTCATATTTTTATACCAATGTGTTGGATTTTTCCTATGACTGGGTATTATTTTGTTTTTGAACAAAACAATTTTGTAGCTTCTCCATAGTTTAATGTTATGGATTGAATTTCATTATCTTTTATTAATATCTAAAATTATTTATCTTCAATACGATAGGTTTAAGTCTTATTGTGTAATGATTGTTATTGTACCCTCTCTTCCAATAGTTTGAGCACCCTGTCAACATGTTGAACATGATCCTCCCAATACTTCTTGTAGATTAGTATATCATCAAAAATACTAACACAAATTTTCTAATGAAGCATTTGAAAATGGAATTCATTAAACCTTCAAATTTGGAAGGTGCATTAGTAAGGCCAAAAGACATGACCAAAAATTCATAATGACCCTCATGAGTTCTAAATGCTATTTTTGAAATGTTTTCATTCTTCATTCTAATTTGATGATATCCTGAACGAAGATCCAACTTGATGAAGTAAATTACTCCATGTAATTCATCTAACAATTCATCAATGACGGAAATGGTAAATTTATCTTTAATAGTGAGCTTGTTGATCTCCCTATAATCTTGACACATACGCCATAATCCATCCTTCTTGTGCACCAATACTACTAGAGTAGAGAAAGAACTTTGACTAGGTTGAATTATACCAGCCTCTAGTATTTTTGCAACCATATGTTCAATTTCACTCTTTGGGGCATAAGGATATCTGTAAGGTCTGATGTTTGGAGTAACAGTTCCTTGAATCAAGAGAATAGCATGATATTGATCACGAATAGGTGGGTGGAATTTGAGAGTCTCAAACATCTTGGAATTATTGTCCAAGACTTGTTGGAGATCTTGAGAAATGGATGATTTCAATGTTTGAACCTCTAGTGAGCATAATTGTGCAATTAGGCCTTGTTGTTCTTTCTTCAAAATCTTTGTCATGCCATTAAAGCTAATTATCTTTCCTAGTTTGCTTGTGATACCCCTTAATTCAACTTCCATTCATTCCAAAAAAAAAGTCAAAAAAAGTTCTTGAAAATTGAAAGCTATCGTCCCCAAAGATTGTGACCATTGGACTCCTAGTACAACATCAACACCACCCATCAGAATGGAAAGCATTGGATTATTAAATACCTATTACCCCATGGTTGGCTTGATATTATGGCACTTCCTAGAGCAATTTATAGTTCATCCATTTGCAACCATCAATTGACACTCTGGTGTTGGATATAGGAAGCAATTCAATTCTTTGTCTATCATACAATGAATAAAATTATGGGTACTACCCAAATTAATCAGTGTTATTACCTTTTTCTTCTTGATATATCCTTCTATCTTAAGAGTTTTAGGAGTAGTAATTCCTTCCAATGCATTACAAGATATGGTCGGATTCAATTTTTCTTTCTCTGTTGTTATTTCTTGGTGTATATCCTCCTCTTTTGATGTTTCTTATTTATTTTCTTCCTCCTCTTCATAATCTATGTAGAACAATTTCTTCTTAACACACTTATGACCTTTAGTGTATTTTATATCACAACTGTAACAAAGCACTTTTGCTCTTTTTTCCTCCATTTTTTGTGGTGTCAACCTTGTAGGTTGTGGAAGACTAGGAGCAATGACACTTCCATCTTTATAGATGTGAGTCGTAGACTTCATTGTTGCTATAATTTTGCTTTTGACTTTTCTTGCCACCGTGAATGTCTTCTCCAATGATTTGGGTTCCCAAAGGTGAACCTCATGGTGGATGTTATCTTTTAAAGTCCCTATGAATAAATCAATCATCTGGTTCTCTGGAATATCAGTTACCCTAATATTCAATTTTTGGAAGTCTTCAATGTGCTCCTCCATTGAAACCTTTTGTTTTAAATTTATTAATTTGTTAAAGAAGGTATTTCTCTTTGTATCTTCATAATGTGCTATCATTTCCTCTATAAAAATTGACCAGGTGACAATTGATTAATGAGAACAAAGCCATCTATACCATACAAATTGATTGGATTCTAAATATAAATATGCAATACGTACATTTTGTGAGGGTTTCACATCTTGTAGATCAAAATATTGCTCGATCTGTAGTATCCATGTTACCGGATCCTTGCCATCAAACTTCCTCATATCTATTTTTGGAATGTGGTGGTTCTTAAATCCCATATTGGAGTCTCTAAGATCATAATTCATATTCATTTTTTCCTCATGATGATTTTCATGGACTACTTTGTATTAATTTATGGTATTTTATATGCTTATAGCAATTTACTTATCTTTCTTATTATTATCCAAAGATTAGCAATCACATGTACATAAAGTAAAGTGCAGATAGAACATTAAACGATCGACAGAAAACAAGCCAAGAAAAGAGACACAAGATGTGGCGGCTAGCCAGGGACAAACCCCAATGTGGGGAAACCCCTTGATAAAATCTTCCTTTATCTTCAATAATTCAGCAGAGAGAAATAATACATAAATTTGATTTGCATTAGTAGTAGTAAACCCTAGATTAGCCAAACTAGGGCAAACAATATCTTGCAAACCGACCGTTGGATCGACTTGATTCCTTCGCCAAAAAATGTGGCCTTCAGAGGAGATCCAGATTCACCTAGAGTGCAGTTCTGAGAGGCAGACTGATGGTCAACGCTGGTCAAACTTTGGTTCTGCAATTGCCACCCCAAATTCTGCACCTTCCTTCCACATGTGTGAGAGAAGAGTCTATTTCTGTGCATTAGGAGAAGAGTCTCTTCTCTGCGTAGGAGAGAGAGAGAGATGTGACGAGTTGAGTGAGTCCAAATGAGGAAAAGACCTCCTGTATTTATACACAACTATTGATGATTGAATAGATGCGATTGTTGGGCTTTGTTGGGCTTCTTAGCCTACATGAGTTGCTGGTCAACTTGATAATTATTCCATAATCAAAATAAATTTATAGCTCCATAAATATTTATCGGAATCAGATGATCTTTAGATCAATCCTACACCTCTCGACGATAGGAATATAATAAAAATATTATCATCCATGAATAAGATGACCCACATGGAGTTTGGCCCTAGTTGCCAATTTTAACACTCCCTACGCAGCTTGACCCCTACTCTACTCTACTCTATCCTACCTGCTCTGCTCTATTCTGTTTTGTTCTGCCTATTCTGATCTGCTCTGTTTTGCTCTGCTCTGCTTTGTCTGAATTATGAAGAGGAAGAAATGATTGAGGATGTATCATACTGACTCAAAGTCAGTCTCAGAGTGTGTATCACTGGTCCCAGAGCAGTCTCAACCGACCCGAAGTCAACGTCATAGTGGGTACAACTCCTACCACTGGTCCCAGAACAGTATCATCCTCCACTGACTCAAAGTCAGTCTCAGAGTGTGTACCACTGGTCTCAGACCAATCTCAACCGACCCAAAGTAAGCGTCATAGTGGGTACAACTCCTACCACTGGTCCTAGACCAGTATCATTGATCCCAGATCAATGAAGGTCATCCTAGCATAGGGAGTATGGTAGATACAACGATGCATCCATCGGTACTACTATGGTCTCAAAGTGTGTACCACTAGTCCTAGACCAGTCTCAACCAACCCGAAGTCAGTGTCATAGTGGGTACAACTCCTACCACTGGTCCCAAACTAGTATCATTAAACCCAGATCAATGAAGGTCATCCTAGCATAGGGAGTATGGTAGATACAACGATGCATCCATTGGTACTAATATGGTCCCTATCCTCATTTCCCTACTAATTGATCAGATGAGAGGTACTTCCCATGAGTCCTAGACTACATGGGTAGGATGCCTTGATAGGAGAACTAATCAATCATGTCCTCACAAGAGAACTAATCATCCCGCTACACAATTGTCATGGAGAACACATCATCCAAATCTCACAGGAGAACTAATCATCCTGCTACATAATCGTCATGGAGAACACATCATCCAGACCTCACAAGAGAACTAATCATCCTGCTACATAGTCACCACAGGGTGTTACAGGGAAAGTTTCGATTCTTTTACACTATGATCATATGTCTCTCCAAGAAGTACCCCACACCCCCCCCAGAGTTCTTAGAGCTCAATACATCATATAGCACCCTCATCAGAGGGTCTTTGAACAAAACCAAGTGATTCTACATTGTTTTGGACCATGGTATTGAGAGAAGCCTAAACCTATATAAGGAGAAGATCATTAGGCCAAGGGAGTAAGTGTGAGTGGTGACTATCTGATGAAGAGTGAGATCTAGTATACTGGTTATGGGTTTGAAATGCTTGGCTCGATCTGAATCAACGAGGCTCCTATGCAATTGATAAAGTTGGAAATTGCAACAAAGATATAAGTAATTATCTCTAGATCTGTATGCGGGTTATCTTTGGTGAAAGAGTGTATATACGCCAGTTTGACATAGTCAAGTAGCGTATACATTATGAGATTTGATGTTTCAGGTTGTTGTTGGTTCTAGTGGTTGTTGCAGAGGTCTCGGCTCTGGTATCTGTTCTGGTAACTATGTTTTGATGGCAGGGTTTCAGTGATTCAGTATTGGGTGATTCAGAGATTGATGATGTAGGTATAGTTGAGGATTGTATTACAGTGGTGATTATTTTGTATTTATGGATCCAGTCTCAAAATTTATGAAACATGGTCCCTAGAAGAAAATAGAAGGTTGTAGCCTTCTGTAGGCTAGCACCTACGTACTAGTACATCAGCTAGTACAAGAGCTAAGGGGGTTGTAGCTCCCTTCTAGGAGAGTCTAGAGAACGAGAGAAGGTTGTAGCCTTCTGCAGGTAGCAGCCTGCGTACTGGTATAAGACTGCACCAGTACAGAATCATTGTAAAAAGAAGTTTCTAATTAAAAGAAGATAGAGACGAATTGCAGCAGGTGGTTTTCACCCACATTGGGTTTCCACCTTACATCTCGGTGTTCATGTGTGTTGCTTATGTGTGATGATCTATTCTGTTTTACCGTTCCTATTTACTGTTCATATGGTTAACAATGTTCTGATGCACTCATTAAGGATCAACTAACTGAATCATAAGTTTACTGGATATACACTTGTTGCATTACACACAGTTGCGTATACACGCAGTTTGCCTTAACTGAAGTGGCGTATATGAATCTTAATATTGAAATGAAAAGGTTATATTGATTTGATAATACTGATTCACCTTCCTCCCCCTCTCAGTATTATTTCCAACAATAGAATGGTATGGGACTCTAGAATTTCTTCGTGATTGGGAAAGAATAATGGTACTAGAGTCTACATATTAGATAAAGAAATGAATGTTGAACCAACATCATAGGAATGATAAACATGGTTCACATTCGCAACATCTATAGAGGTAGATTGAACACTAGTGAGGGGAGCTCTATTGATTTTGAAGCAACATGGGACATTAAAGGCATGTCTGTATGTTCTCATTAGACAATGAAGTGGGGCTTGTAGATATCTATCTCATGGTCAATGAAATATAAGCAATGTATATGCCATTATTGGATATATCCACATCAAGGCCAATCTCAATGATGTGAAAAGTAAGTCATTGCCCCAGTATAGGAGATGAACCACAATTTTCAATTAAAGGAGATTATGATCCATTATGAGTTTCTTGCAATTCATACACAATAGTATTACAAAAGTGTGGAAGCTTGGGAAAAAAATAAGAGTAATAAATGGACATATTGTACAAAATGTAAGGGTGATTTTTTACTTTTGGAAGATTTAGAAAGGGTGATAATTACCATGGGAATGGGTGGGACTAGTTCCATATCATCCAAGGTAATGAGTCCCTAAATCTTGGAAAGAGTACGACAATAAATAGTAGTGTGGAAAAGAATATCACACAAAGAAAAAGGAAGGGGTGCCTTAGGTGCATTGATTTGGGTGGGCATAGCTTGAGTTATATTATTTGTGCCTCTACTATTCTTAGCCTTGAACCCCTTTCCAATTGTTATCTTAGAATGATAAAACTTGGGCTATGGTTGAACAAGAATTAAAGTAGTGGGAGGGACTGTAAGAATAGGGCTAACTGGTTTTAAGGTCAATTATGGAGTTTGTTGAGAGGGAAAGGTAGGGGATGGAGGATCCAAGTAATAAATTCCAATTCCCAAGGTAATATTAGGTAAGCATAACATTACCATAAATAGTGTACCAACCACTCCTAGAGTGGGTAATAAGAAAGATATCTAGCCAAATGAGTAATGACCAAGGGTGGTACCCCATTGTTAAACAATGAAGCTAGAGATACATACTACCAAATAGATGGCTACGAGAAGGAGGCCTTAGGTATTTGTGAGGATTGGTATTTTGACACCATGAACACAAGAAAGTATCCTCATGCATTAAAGATAAATGATGGGTCATAATATTCCCTAAGTATTGTAGAGTCTTTGTAGATCCTTGGGTCAATTTTTTACAAAGAAGGGATAGTTTGGTTCATGATCATGGAGGAAATGACATTCTTGGGATTAACCTGAGTCTTAGGATTTATAAATGGTTAAAACCACTCCTGAAGCTTCTAGAGAGAGAAAATTTGAATTTTTATTTTTTTTACTCAGTTCCAACTATCATCACACTTTTTTTGAAAGAAACCTATTATAATCAACGCAGGTTACATGTATGAAAACTGCACCATTGTAGGTTGTGTAAAGGGAAGGTGTAATGATACACGAAATTAGGGTTTTTAGCCAATATAATCCAAGATTCTTATGACTTTTGGAAAGGGAATTATTTTGTCTTCGTAGAGGATGATTGCAAAGAGTGATGGATGATGATAGATCCGGGTTCAAGGCCATTTGTTTGAATCTGAAAAAATGACCTATAACACCCATGTTGTTGGGAAGAACACACATGATAGTACTATAGGTTGAAATTTTAAACTTGTAACACCCAGGGTGTTGGAAAGAACACACATGATAGTACGATAGGTTGAAATTTTGAAGATACATTAGGATAAAGTTTAGGTTTAGAAGAGTTTCCAAATCAAGGTTTTAATGGTATGTAACTTACCATCAACATAAATTTTTAATATAATATCTATTTTTTGTCATTCAAAATTGTGCTAAAGAGAAAAAAAATAACATTAGAATTTTTGCAATTGGAGAAGGGTTCTTTACAAATATTTATTCCTACAAAACCTCCAATGATATTTTTCATGTATCAGGAAGAAAGAGAAGAGGAATTTCACGAAGGATCCAAATTGGAGAACCAATTTAATAATTTGAATGGTAGGTGTATAACAACTAATAATTCAAATATGAAATAGATGGAAAAAAATAAAAGAAGATGGATGAAAATAGCTAAATATGGGTAAAGTGATGGAATAATCACAAAATTCCATGCCAACCATCTTCTTACATACCGTAGATGAGAGATCCCTAAAGGAAATATATAGACACAAGGAAATGATGAAAATGTAAAGGAAATAAAAGATTGAGTCCTAGAAAATTATTATTCATCACATCCAAATTTTCATCCTTAAGGGATCCACTTGCTACCACGGAACTAAAGAATTCCCAAGATTGATGTGATGAAGTTTGATGTTAAGCTAAGTTTGTATGAAAATAATTATTCCACCGAGAAGTTGACCTTCCCTACGTTTTCACCATGATTTGAGAGGAAGCCACATCATTCCATTTTACTCATGAAAAATGAGCTAGCCACATGGTAATTATGGAGAATAATATAGAAGGGTCAAATTCGGAATTGTGGTTAAGAGTTGAAGGATTCAAACTCAACCCCTAGTTGGCTATCAAGTTGTGTTATAACCAGGCCACTTGGAAGAACATAGAGAACGAAAATTTCTATAACAATACAAAAACCAACCATATGAAACCCAAAAGTACGAGAAACAGTGAGTAGGCCTATTGAAAAGATGGCCTAAGAAAAAAATGTTGACAACTCTCCATCTTGTAGTTAATTGACCCTTTCTTAAACAAATGATTATTTAAAAGAAATTGTTGGACTTAAGAAAATTATAATCTTGAAAAATAAATCTCGAGATGAGAACCCTTAATATTAGGAGCTCTCACTAAGGCTACCAAAATGATGGATACACCATCCTCCTCTCCTAATATTGAGAAATGGAAAACGGGAGAACATAGAAATAAATTATGTGTTGTGTGTGGAGAACTCATTGGTGAGGGAGGATATGTGTAGGAGGGTGCAAGAAAAGTAAGAATTATCTAATTAAAGGTACAAATAGATTATTGGGATGTCACTACTCCATAAGAACGAGTGGCACTCGATGAAAACAAGTTGGTTGCAAGAGAAGGTGTTGATATTGAGGGGAAGAGTAATGACGAAAGAATGAAGGTTAAGCATAAGAACATATTGACGACATTGTCGTTACATGACTAACAATTGTTGAGGCAACACAACCTGAGGAATATAAAATCATGGTTGAACCTACTGATGATGTTGTTGATACACAAAAACGGGGAGTTGAAGCAACACAACTTGAGGAGGATAAAACTTTAGCTAACACACAAGAACCTATTGATGATGTTGTTAGTATAGAACAAGTAGTAGTTGAGAAATTTCAACCTACAAAATAAGGAAGAACTTAGCCAAACCCATAAGAATTGATACCCAAGGTAGTTTATCTTGTAGTGGAGTGAGAGCCCTAGTATATTTATAAACATCTGACAGTGATGTTGTTGTTACTCAAATAACAATATATAAAGTAGTTAAATTTGATATTGATGCTTTGGTTATAGAGAAAAAAGAATGGAAGAAATTGGACCTATCATTGTTGTATGGAATAATTACCTAAGTGAGAATAGAAGGATCATTCATAATCTTCAGGAGGATTGGGTGAATGAGCTACATTTCAGAGTCTTAGGTGGGAAGAGCCCAAATAAGAGAGAAGGAAGGAAAATAAACAATTCAAGGATTTTAAGGGTGAAATCCAGATGCAGTAGAGAGAAAAGGAGAAATTCTATGACCTTGCACATCAGTTGTTGATTTTCAAAGGACCTTCCCTATCCTACCCACTATTTCTTCATGATTAGTAGTTCCTTTTCATATGACAATGATAAAAGAGAGAATACCCTACCAATTGACCTCCATTATGATATTTTGAGACACCTTTTCTCAAATTAATATTGTGAAACAACATTTTTTATGTGATTTGTATATGCATGAGTTTTTTTTTTATTTAGAGAAAGGATGTTTAAATTCTCGCCATATGTTGGAGACAATCAGCTATGGGCCTTTACCTTGCTTTCCAATAACTATGTAAAATGGAAATTGGCTAATGATATTGTAAAAACAAATTAGGAGTAAAAGATGTTATGGATTAGGGAGGTAGAAATCCCTATTTCTATAGTAAACAAAACTTATGAAGGTATTCTTGGATCCACAAAAGTGAGCTACTATTGTGGACATCACTCAAAGAAAAATCCTTGATCTCTTCTCTTGAACTTTTTACCTACAAAAACAAGATAATTTGGAGGGAAGTAGACTTAGATGGGAGACCTCTGCCATTAGGTTGAAGAAAAGATAACCATATTAATATTCTAATTTTATCCAAGCCCTCTAAAGAGTGATCAGGTACATTAAATATATTAGGATATTTGGACCTAATTGTATTGGCCATAAACTATGATTTCCTTTGATATGGCTCCTCGCAACAAAAAAATAGTATTATTATAAGCTCAACCCAGGATATGCAAAACTTTGGTAGTTGGAGTTAATTGTTTCTAATGGATATGGAGTTATTGTGTATGATATTATGAATGCCTATGATTTCACAAAACATCATCTATGACATTCCCAGTTTGAGAAAGAGTTACATTGATCAATGGTTTGCATGGGGACATGTAGTTGCTAGAGTTGGGGAGAGATGTTGGTTTTAGGAATTGGCTTATCCATATCACCTTTTTCCTCATATCTTTTTCTATTTCATCCTTAATATCCATATTTGTTTATATCTATTATCCTATCTTTTGATTCACGTATTCCAAATATTTATGTCACTCCAATGCACTAAGTTTTTCTTGAACTTGAAAGGAGATTAGTTGTTTTAGGTCTTATTACTAAGAATATGCTGAGGAAAATATTTAAAGGATGATCTAACTGGCCCAAGATTTTGTTACCTCAACATTTTCAAGATTTTTTTACATTTGGTTGACATAAAGTTGTTAATCTACCGTTTTCAGGATGTTGTTACTCTAGGATGACACATTGTGGTTACTCCAAGATTCCAATGTGATGTTACTCCAACATATCTAGATGTAATTATCCTACCTTACCATTACTGCCAAAACTTCAATGTTTTTTTGGGAAGTTGTTATGTACACCATTACCTAGCCTGGTCAACATGGGTTTCTATGCTAACAAGAATTTGATCCTCATAAATGGTTTGGCCAATTTTGTCATGGTGGCTGTAATCCCCCAAATTCCTAGATATTTGATGATTGAGTGATCATTGTTAGCAATAACTTTGTTTGTAATTATTTTCTTGTAATTGGTCATCAAATAAATCTCAGTTAACTTTATTTGGACAACTTGGGAATCAGAAGATTCTCAAGGATATTCCTTATTTCATTTACTTCCAGAATTAGATGTAAAGTAAAACCGATAAAAATGGATCTCTCTACCCTAAGAAGGGGGCTGACATTATTTTCTCTCGGATACTGTATGTGTACTTATTTCCAACATTAATTCAAGTTTGATCATGTTCATGGCTCATTTTTATGAGTTAGTGTGTAATATGTAGGTTATGAGTTTTCCTCCAACCTAGGGATTGTTGTGACTATACAAAGTAGCATAGAAATTTGTTTCACTAGCTCATGCATTGTAAGTTAGATTTTTGGGACAAAATTGGATTGTTGTTATTGATTCTATGTGTGATTATGATATTGATGTTACCCGTCATTTTTGGGATATAATTCGATTGTTTTTATCGATGCTATGTGTGATTAGAATATTGTTGTTACTCATTATTTTTGCAAGGAGTTCTTGAATATAGGTCCATATTACTCAATTGTAGCCATCATAGGACTTTATCAAGTTGTTTTTTTACTATTGTTACTTCTTCTTGTTATAATTTATTGTGGTCCATTATTGTTACAATGTGTTGACTAAGCAACTACCACATATTAGTTATTATTGCTTGATGTTACTTGATTCTTGTTACTAATTACTATTATAGGTTACTATTAAGTAGTTTTATTATAGGCCACTGTACAATTTAGTTATGTTGTCCTTTATTATTTCCAACATGATATTATTGATTCAGTTATAATAGTAACATCTTATCCTTTCGATTGGATATGCTACTTGGGATTGGTAAATGAAATTGAATAAGGTGTTGAAAGATTCCATTTAAACAAGTGAGAATATATTTACGTTGGGAAACCAAGTGTTATTTATTTTATAAAAGAGTAATTAAGTGCTATTTGGTTTTTGTAAATAGTGATTGAATGTTGTTTCCTTCCTGCAAAAGTGTGATTTACGTTTTCAAAACAAAGTGTAGAATGATTTCCTTCTTATGCAAGTGAAATTTCCAACAATGAGGTTTTAATTCTAGAATTGAGTGAAGTGTGCTTTTAATTCCTGTAAGTGTGGAAAAATATATATTAAGATTTCGCCTTTTATTGAGGGTTTCATTCTTGTTGAGGAAAGAATAATAGGAGATAATATATTGGGAAGTAGTTAATGTTAGTTAATGGTTGCTTCCTGCACATAATATGCATGATGACCTTGGAATAAAAGACTTAACCTAGTTGATGATTTATGTTAAATGGATGTATTATTATTAACAACACAATAAAATTCTCCAACATTTTGGTGTTGTTTCCGAGGATGTCATTAAAGGTGCAAAAATACAATTGACATTATTTTTTTTTATGCAAATTGAGATATGTAAGATGCATCAATAAAGAAGAATAGAAACACGGTGCCCCAAAGAAAAATTGTGTAGGAAGAAGGGAATGAAGAGGAAGAAAAAATCAAGACTTAGGATGGCTTGCATTTATCCAGGAAAAATTGTTGAAAGAAAAAGCAAAATAGACTACCCCAATAGTGAACTCACAAAAAACAAGATTTCATAAAGAATCCACTTTCATAATAATATCTTAGAGGATGGAATCTCAAGGGTCATCTGTCTTAAGAGAAAACAATTGGAAGATGGAATTATGTGAACCTTTTGTCTCAAGAGAAATTCTAAGTATCTCTGAATCATGTGCATCAGTAGGAGGTGAACACTTGGAAATTTTAGAAGGGCATGGGGATACATATGCATATACTTGGGTACACTAAGACCCAAGTCTAAAGAAAGAACTACCCCTTGATAATTTTATTCCAGACTCAATGAGTGTTGCAAGTTAGCTTGAAAATCCATCAATAGATCCTTCGTAGTGAGGAAAACTTGTTGCTGGAAAATGAGTGTCTGAAATAACATTGTGAAACTCCTAAATTTTGTGGGGAAATCATATGGAAGAGAATATAGTTACTACTTTTGAATTCCCTCTCTAAATAATTCCAGGAAAAAATCTAATGAAGAAAAATCCTCTGTCAAACCTCCTAATTTTTCATGGCATGACCCGTAGAAATATGGATAATTTTCTCTTTGAGCTTGACATCTATGCTAGAGTTATGGCTACAACTCATATGTCGAAAAACTGGATTTTTTACCTACTATTTTGAAGGGAACTACATTGAGATGGTTTAGTGGACTTGGTGGTAATTCTATGACTTCTTGGGATGCCAAGAAGAAAATGTTTGTGGAAAAATAAGCAGAATAATATAGAACCATGGATTAGAGGGAGGAAATATTTAGAATGTCCTAGAAGGAAGATGGGATCATGGAAGAATACAGTAAATGCCTTCAATATGATTTACATGGTATAGGCATAACGATTTAGATAAAGACATTTCATAATACAATTATAATCCAAGGAATGAAGCATGATTTCGTGGATATGCTAAAGCAAAGGGGAAAGAGAGACATATCAAAGGAGCACTATGATGATATAATTTCAATATTCTTGAGGTGTTAGAGAGGATCATCAAGGAACAAAATTTTAGCATTCAATGCTTCCGCTAGAGTACAGAAGTCAGCCAATGGAAGAGTGAAGAGAGTGTAAATTGGTAGTTTATTCAAAAATTTTAAAAGTAATATTATCCGCTCTCTATACACAGGCAACCCCAAGCATGGGATGTCTCCCCCATCCTACTATTAAGGTCTTATCTCTTATCCCCTAGAACTTACCTCCCTCTAAATTGGACCTAAGCCCTAGAATGGTAAATCCAAAACCACCTCATTTACCCTATAAATCTAACATTTACTATAAAGTATGGGTTGGATTTTGGAGACACTAAATTATATCTTTATGTTGCACATTTATGTCTAGAGGTCCATAGTCCATCTATGTTCTTGAGGTGCGATTGAAGTCTTATTGTGGAAGAGGAATGACAAGATAGTTGGGAGAGATTTACAAAGTCAAGGCCTACAAGGGTTGTAACCTTTTCCTACTTTCATTAATACAAAGTGCCTTATTTCTCCTATACATTATGTCTCATTTATGCATATGTAGAAGATGAATCCTTGACTTCTTGTTTAGATCTGTTTGTATGTTCTCTTTTGTATATTTGGTTCTCTTTCTTGTTTTGGATGATTTACATGTTCCACTTTTAGCATTTGGAGTTGGAGTTCAAGCTAGAAAGTAAGGAGAAGGAGGAAGCTAGCCTTGGATTACAAGTAGTTCTTCTTTCAATATTTCAAACATCTCTAAGGAAAAAAATTGTAGTTTTTTCTTGGTTGTTTTTAGACTAAACCATTAGGTCTAGGAAGATTGCTTCTATCTGTAGAAGGAATTTATCCACAAAACAGTGGGTTTGACCAAATTTTGATTTACAAAATGAAATTTATGCTAAGTTCTCAAAACTTGTTCAGTCTTTACCTTTCCTAAATAACAAACTTGTATGGATGCCTGTTTTTCAATATTTGACATGCAATTTTGAAAATATTGTTGAAAATACTATGTTATATCTTCTTTCGAAAGGAACTAGTAGCACTCAATTTAAAATTTCAAAGCTTCATATATGATAGTTCTACCAAAAACACCTACTCAAGACTAGTTTTTTTACTAGTCAAAAACTTAATTTCCACAGTGTATATTTCCAAAATTATAGCTTTGTAGTATCAAAAATTGATATCATATATACTTTGGTGTCTCCTTAAATTCCTGAAATTTTCACAATATAAAACTCCACTAAAAGAATTTATAGCAAAACCCCCATATGGCTTCATTTTAGGGCTAGTCAAAACCCTAACTTCCATAGGAGATATCTCATAAAATATAGTTATTTAAAAGCTGAATGTTTTATAAAAAATAATTTTCTATGTTTCTTTAGTATCTTTAGAATTTCACGATATGAAATTTTTCCTTAAACAACTTATTGCGAAAATCCTAAGATGACTCATTTGAAACTAATTCTTGAACTAGCCCCAAACCATGAATTCCATAGACTATATATTAGGAAGTGTAATGGGTTAGAAACTAACATTTTGACCACATGTAATTTGACATTTTTTCTTAGTCTCCCAATTTTTTTTTTCTATCCAAAAATTCACAAAAACAAGTTATAATGAAAATTCTAAGATATCTTTATTTAGGGAGCACAACCCTAGAATCATAGTATTTGTTACCAAATGTTGGAAAACATATACCAAAATAACCTAAAAATAGGCATAAAAATAACTCTATGATTTGAGAAATAGAGATATGAATAAAGGATAAACATCTTCAAGGGGACAACAACAT
The DNA here is from genome assembly GCA_000404065.3 of Pinus taeda. NCBI lineage: Eukaryota > Viridiplantae > Streptophyta > Pinopsida > Pinales > Pinaceae > Pinus > Pinus taeda. The sequence continues at coordinate 288,645 of APFE030128540.1, read as the reverse complement.
TTTACATTAGAACAAAATAATTCAATATCAATATATTTGCATTCATGAGGCTTTATGATTAAAATGGAGATCTCTCTAGTGTTTAATAGAATATTGTTAAGTCTTATATAATTAATAGAAATAATCATATAACATTTCAATGTCAATAATTCCTTTAATATGATGCAATATTCATATGCATGGAGCGATGGTGATGCTAAACACACCATCATATGTAGAATTTGGATTACTATGATGCTAAAAGTGACTCAACGAAAGACTACAATGATGGAAAGGACTCTCCCAATGGAAATAGGTTTTGAATCTTGAACACTTGAAAAGGATAAGCCATAAGGTACCATGAATTCCAACCCAAAGGCCATTTGTTGCAATAATAATAGTTTACTATTTTGTTAATGTAATTAATATTTTCATTAGATTGATATAAGTGTAAATGATCATTGTGAAGGATATTGTTCATATAATTGACTTTATGATTTACATATTTTTTTATTGAGTTTAATATGTTCAATTTCATTTCCATGCATTTAAATATATTGATGACCTATAATTGTGTGCATCGATGACTATAGCATTTATATATGTCTGGTAATGGTTGAGTTTAATTGATTTTTATAGATTTATTATAGTGAACCACAGTCACCAATGCATCATTATAATTGATCATTTACCAAACTTCTTTATATGTTTAACAGAAAGCATGAAAAATATATTACTATAGTTAAGATTAATTATACATATATAAATATAATAAATGTTATATAATTATATTAACTATATCTCAATAAATTAAATGTTATAAGATAAATGGAAACATTTGACAAAATTGATACTCTTATATTATATAATAATCATCTTTAACATAATTTTATTTATTAAGTAAATATTACATTATTAACTAATGTACAACAATGCATCAAATGTTTGATGTATTCCTAGCGAAAGAAATTGTTATTGTTATTTTATAAATGCCATAATACAACTTATTAATATAAATGCGTAAATATTTATATTAATTAGGTATAAGAAAAATTGTAAATAAAAATATCATATTAAAAAAAATCATTAAAACATTTATAAATAATGAATCGTATTTCCATATAAATTAGATTAATGTTATTGCAACAAAACATCCACATATAAATACAATTCAAGTTGTGAATTTCATATATGAATCCATTTTTATCCATTATATAATATATAAAATATAATATATATATAATATAATTCTTAATATTTTATATTATAAATTTATAAATTGAGAGGGATTGAATTGGTATGTTTTTGTTTATTTTAATAGTCAAATTATTATTTAGAGGTGAATCTATTGTTTAAAAAATAAAGAGATTTTATATAGCAATTTTGTTTTTAACTTGGTCATTACCTTAAAATTGGATTATTATTAGTACTATTCTTGATACTATCATCATCAACATCCCATTAAAACATAAAATGTTGATTTTAATATTATGTGTCATAAGAATTTATACTACATTGTAACACTATGATTGAATTCAATATACGTTACATTGCAACATTATGATTGATTTCACTTCTGTGTAACAATGTGAAGTTACGAACTTAATTTCAATATTATGCCACATTGCAACATTAAGAAGCCGGCTTTAATATGAAATGTCACATTGTAAGATTATGGATGATTGCAATATTATGTCACATTGTCATGTTATGAATTAAGGACGATTAAATAATGATAAATGTTTACAAACACATTATTAGCATCAGAACATTAATGTTATGAAATGTCACATTGTAACATTATGAATGATTGCAATATTATGTCACATTGTCATGTTGTGAATTAAGGACGATTAAATAATGATAAATGTTTACAAACACATCATTAGCATGAGCACATTAATGCTTTACTAGATACAGGATGTTATTTTTTATTTTGATGATAGTCAAACGAAATAACATAATTCGGGATTATAATTCACTTTATATCACATTTTGATATTAAGATATTACTAATAATTTTGGAAATGATTCACTCTAATTTATTACTATGGGATATAGTAAAATATGGTTGATTTTAATTTATTTTGGTTATTTATTATTTAATTGTAATTGATGTTAGTTAATTATGGTTTATTATTATGGTTGAGTTCTATATTATGTCACATTATATCAATAAAATGTTGATATATGTTTAATATCAATGTATATGACATCACAATATATCATAAACACAAAATTAAGAGACCAATTTCAATATTATGTCACATTACAACATTTAAAAGTGATAATATGGTTGACTTTAATGTTACGCAATTTTGTGAGTATTGAAGAAAAATAGGATAAATAGTCAAGGTTGAAAATAATGATTATTCATTACAGTTGATTTTTTCTAATTATGGTTAAAATGACGAATTATTATAGTTTCCTTCGATATTATGTCACATAACATTGAGAGGTTGACTCGAATATTATGTTACATTGTGATATTATTGTTCACTTCAATATTATATCTCATTGAAACAATAAAATACTTCAATATTATGCAATACTACGGAATTAAGACATGTACGTACCCATAATGGAATACACATTTTGGGGAAACCCTTAAAGAACTTCCCCTTATTTCAGGGATGGTACCTAGAGTAAAACTTGCAACTATAGTTTTGGAAAAATAACTAAGTGACAACATTGAATGATGTTTATGAACTCCACAAAGGATGTCAACTTAGGGACTTGACATTGACCTCAACTTCCTATTTGTAATTCATGGCAACCACTTTTATTAACCCGCTAAGCTATATTTACTTGAATATTATGTCATATTTGTAATATATTGGAATTGACTTCAACAAAATGTCCCATAATAATATTATAGATCACTACAATTTTATGTCATATTAGTGTTATAGGTGCCAAAATATAATGCCAAATAGTAACATTATTAATGATTATAATAATATTAAAAATTATTCATATATGTAGAAGATTTTTATTTTCTAATCAAATAATTTTAAGGTTTTTTTTTTAAGTTTTTATTTAATTACTATATAATTAATCTACAAATTGTACTTCAATTAATATGTTAAAATTTAAATTTAATATGGGTACTTAAAAAGACAGTGTTTTACACTTTCAGACTTAGAACTTATGTAAATATTTAACTTAAAATAATGAATATATGTATATTTTATGGGCACAATTTAACTGATATATGTTTTATTTTTTTAATTGAAATATGAGGATATAATTTTTAGCAAATTTGTTATTTGTTATTATTTAACTTATGTTTTCTAATGCATAAATAAATTTAGTTCCTTAAAAACTCTAGACCATTTAATTTGTACAAATTTTATAGTTTAAACTTACAATTTCAATACATTCTCTATTAATTTTTTTTGTTTTTCAAAAAACAAAAAAAAAAAAGAACCAACCAAACATAAAATAATTAAACTAATAAACTATTTATATATAGACCTTTAAAACAAAAGTGAGTTGATTAATATGAATATTATATTAACACTTATATATATTTTATATATATATATATATATAATATATATATATAATATATATATATATATATATATATAATATATAAAGGTAATTAGTTAATTTATAATTATATATGAATATAAAATTAGTTGGAAATATTAATAATATAAATAAATCAATTTTATATATTTTAGATTAAATTTAATATAATAAATAAGACACAACACATGAGAAAGAAAGATCATGCATATTCAACTCGAGGAGTCTGCAAATATCTCTGAAGGGATTTCACAACAAATTGATGGAGAATTCTACAAATGGATTCTCACAGTATCAAGTAGTGGGCAGTGGCTATTTTGATGATGTATACGATGGCGAGCTTAAGGATGGGACAAACTTAGCTAGGAACGTTGCGAAGGTGGGGAACATGAATGTCGTTGACTAAGTCATGAGCTAGGTTGGATTCATGTCCTCGTTGACCCATAAAAGTCTCGTGCCTCTGCAGGGGTCCTATGTGGAATCTAGTCCCATTAGGATATTATTTCATCAACTCTACAAGGACGGGTTTCTTGATTAGAGCATGCACTGAAGTATTGCTTTTTAGATAGACATTGGAGAATTTTTAGGCATAAAATGGGCCTCTTAAGGAATAGTATCAATTAATTGTGGAAATAATAAAATAATATTAGATTACATCATCATATTTTAGAAGGAAAAAAAACTACTCTTTCAAAACGTATTTTCAACTTATCTCCCCACACATTTTACTTAAATTTAGAGAATGAGCACTCTTTGGATGTGGAATTTAATTTCTCATCCAAATAGTACAAAAAATGAGAAATACATGAAAAAATGTGATTTCAATCACATTTTCCATGTACTTCTAATATTTCATGTAGCAAGGTCCATTGGAAGTATGTTACATGGGTAAACCTTGGATGAGGCATTAAATTATGCATCCAATGAGTGCTCTCATTCAAAATTTGAATAAAAGCATAGAGAAATATGTTGAAAATATGAGTTGAAAAAATACTTTATTATTTTATTTTATTTTTTATATTTTTACCTTTTTACTCCAAAAATGGTGAATCATCCCCCATGGTTGACATCATCATTCTGAATCCTATTAGTTATTATAAAGTTTATTTATGTTGTACGTTTTTCTTTTGAGGCCCATTTTTTACCTCAAAATTTCTCTAATTATAATGCCTTCATATGTCCACTCCTTGGCTTACATACCAATATATCACATAGATGCCATACCCTCCAATATTATATAGGAAATAAATTGAACACTAAGGTCATGTGTGTTGGCCACTATAGGTTTGTATAGAAGGACTTTGGGTTACATGGATCCCAAATGCCACCATAGTTATCGACTCACTAATAAGAGCAATGTTTACCGCATGTTGCTCAATTTCATAAGGTATGATCATAAGGTCATAGATTTCTCTTGAAGGTTAGATGATGTGAGTAGGGTGGTTTATAATATGTTGAAGAAATAGTTGGAGGGAAATATTATGGAGTTGGTGGATCCTCTTGAATGCATATTCATCTCAGGAAGTGTTGTCGCTGCGACAAACACCCTACAAAATTTTCCTACACTCGAATTTTGGAGCCTACTATGTATCTTGTGATCAGTCGTTCTGTAGTCAATTCTTAGTTGTTGATGCTTTTAGGCTCCCTTCTTTTATTGGAAGTGTTGAAGTCACTTTCTCACACATGCCCAGTGCATGAGCGCATTCTTTTATGCAATATTGAATGACCATATCATGGTCCATCAAGGTTGTGCATGTGCGATGTCCAATCCATGTCAACAGTGACCGTTTCTCACTTATTGCTGTGTTTGTATTTATATTTTGGTGAGTTTTTCAAATTCTCTTTCGCGCACCTTTGTTTTCACGAGTGTTCTTTTCATCTTTTCAGCTGTTGCTTTCACTTTCTTTTACTCTAATTAGTGTCGTTTTCATACTATATTTTCTTTGGCATGTGTTACTTTCATTGTTGTTCACATATCGCAAGTGTCATTTGTACCAAGTGCCACACGATGTACATAAGCTTGTTTTGGTGGTTTCAAGAGGTTATCTTTGTGAAAATGACTTGATATTATCATGTAGACATCCATCACACTCATTTCCAAAGTTATAAGCATTGCCACACAAGTGTTATCATTATCATCGCAAAGTGTATCTTTAGTGTCGCACTTATTGTAAGTTGTTGCACTAAGGGAAGGAAATGTATAAGTGTGTGATCATAGTCAAGTCCTATCATTGCTTACATAAATTTCATTGATCCCACATTTAGCCAAATTCCCAGCAACTTAGCCTCATCCAACCTTCCTAAACTACGCATTTCGTAGTCCCATCACTCAAGCTAAAACCTTTGCTCTTGAAACTGCATAATGCGTAGTTACTACCTCCCACAAATTTTCAATACACAATTTCAGTGCTCAAGCCTAAGCCTTGGCCTCCAAAATTGTGCAATTCATCCCTCGAGACTAGCCCCAACTATGCACTATGTAATCTCTAAGCTCAAGCTCAAACATGAGCTCTTGACTATCCCTTCAGCCTGGCTATCTGACTCCCAAAATTGTGCAAATTCTCTATCCTGCCCAGTCAGTATCGTGCATTGTTCCGTCTCAAGGAAATTGTGTAATCACCTTGGTAACTTTTTCCTCTAGAACTGTGCAATAGGTTGATCCAGTGCCCATCCCCTCATCCTATCACACTAAGCTCATAGATTGTGCATGTTTTCTTCCTCAATCCAGCCTTAACTATGCATTGTGCAATCTCAAGGCTCAAGATTCACCCCTGACTGCTTGAGCTACGCAATTGCGTAGTTTCTGAGGCTCTTTCCTAGCCTATCACCCGGTTCCAGCTGAGTTAGTGAATCAATATCCACCATCGTATACTAGAGGTTTATCAAGTTGATTTTGTCTTGTCATGAGTGGATTGCAGATGCAAGTACTCTATCATGCTATGGAAATATTATGAAGAAGGAGATGGAGAAGGAGGACATGCTAGAAGACACATATGGAGCTGAAGAGATAATACGATCACCAGGCGAGAAGATGAAGGAACACCAGATTATAACACAAGATGAAATATGAAGATGACATGGAAAAATCCTCATCTTCAAGTTATAAGGAGGATGAAGAAGAAGAACATGTACCATATTTTCTAGAAGACACAAAGAAAGAAAAAACAAAGAATGACTTGACATTGCCATGTCATTAGTGTCATGTCATGTCATATCATGAGTCATCATGTGCCACATCATTTTTTGTAATATGTAATTAGATATTGGAGATATGTATTGTAAAGTGGAAGTCCAATGGACATCTACATAATATGAAGAGACATGGAAAGTCGAAAGTCATGGGAAATCAAATAGTTATGAGGGTAGTCAATGGGTCACAAGGAAGGTGAAGCATCACCTCCTGATTGGTTATATATTAATCCTCATTGTATGAGCATGGGAATTTTCACCTTCGCTTCACCCACAAGGCATTAGAGGCAGTGAAAATTTTAAGGATGCAAATTTTTCTTAAAGATTATAAACCTTGGCGAATCTTACTAATCCATAATATGCAAACTATAAAATGTTTGGTGATATTTTAGTAAAAATATTAAAACTTCTAATGATTTTATATAGCCTCTATAATCTTTTGGCGATTTTTAAGGAAAAATAAATGTTTCTTATAAAACTTGGGCGAATCATTTTTAGGAAAAAATGGGAATTGGCGAATCTTTTCTTTGGAAAAAGAATGGAAAATTAGCCCATCTATGAATATTAGCCCCTAAAATTTTCCATGATTAGAGAGAAAAAATAGTTCTTTTGGGGAGTAAGGAGTGGCTCCAACACTCCACTACTAGAGCTAGTGGTGTTCATTGTATACATGTGGCTTGGAACTTTTAATTAATATCAGAAGCATTATGGCCAACATGTTCTTCATGCATGGATTATCAATATTTGTAATTCATGTTTTCCTTTATTTGTGCCAAAGTATTTCAACTATTTCAACTATTTCAATTATTTTGGTATTTATCATATTTAGAATGCATTGTAATGCTTATTATCTTTGTCACATCCTTGTGAACTATTCCATTGGATATTAGACAGATCTTTCTTGTTGTATTAGTTGTAATGATTGTCACATCGTTGTGGAATATTCCATTCAATGTTGGATGAATTATTCTTATTTATATCTGTTTCTACTATGGTGTTACTATTACCTCTCTCTTAGAAGCTCACTTCTCTCCCCGTCCACAGTAAAATAAATTTAACACATATATGATCGAACACACACTTGGGACACCCAAAGGCACATTTGAACTTCCCCCCTCTCACTGACAGTTAGAGCTCAGGAAAATATTCAAGAATATATGGCAATTGGTTCATAACCCAAATGGGGATCCTATTCCAAACAGTGTGAGGTCTAATTGGGACTTCACATTTGAGAGACCCCTTTGTTGATGGATTTCCAACAATGTCAACAAAATGACGCTAGAAGGAGGTCCAGATGACAATTTGATCCCTTTGAGTCTATTTCTAATCTCTTATCGTAAATGGTTCATCCTCAAATCATCCTCTTAGGGTGTTTTTCCAACCTATCCCTTGGTGAAATTTCAATCCCCGATGAGTTTCTCCATGACTTGTCTCAACTCATGTTTGATGGTAAGGCTGATACGTCCTTTTTTGAGCACGCATATCTTTTTATTAAGTTCTGTGACTATTATGAATTTTATCGTGAATATGTGGCTTGTATTCTTTTTTGCCTCACCCTTGAAGGTCATGTTAGCCGATGGTGTTACACTCTATGACCTACTTCCATTCATTCTCTTAACCATCTCATCGAGGAGCTTCATTTAGCCTTTAATAGTTATGATTATCGAGATGTTTATAAAAGAATCAATCATCTTATAATGGAGCCCAGCGAATCAGTTGAGGATTTGTCTAATAGATTCCTTCATCTTTGTTATGAATTTCCTAAAGAAGATATGGATTGAGATTTCTTGAAATGAAAGTTTGAGCATTTGGTTCATATATATTTTCACAATGAATCAAGACCACTTGATGTTTCTTTGTCCCCAACTCTTGTAAACCAAGAGACACCCCTAATTTTAGAGGAGGAACCTACTATTCGTTTTGTTCCTTGTCCTCCTCCCTTTTTAGTTCCGACGTCGATGCCTCCGTGCGATGATCATAAAGTTGCGAAATATGCACATCAAATTCCTAATCCATCTTCTCATCCTCCTTCCTCTTGTCATGATTCAAATCCAATAAAGGAAATCCCAGAATGACTCATGAAGCCTATGGTGAAAACCATTTTTTCTATTCATCAAGATGGTCATAACTCTATTCTTGAATCTCATTCATATTTATGTCATCCTCTATCAGCTACATGTCATGACTCTTTGTACCATGATCTACTTAATGAATTTGCTCCATAAACTAGTTTTCTGCACACTCCTAATTTTCAAGTTGTTGGTCCAAGTTGCAATCAGGTTCAAGATAGTCACGTTACATAGGTAAGGGAGTAGGAAGGTGAAGATTATTTCAATATTTCTTCTCTTTTTCAAAACCCTTCATGTGACGATGGTGCCTCCTCATTCTTGACTGATATTCAATCTCTTAATCTCAATAATGAATCAAATGAAATTAGTTTATTTAGATCCATAGTATTGGGAAAAAATAATTTTTATTATGATAATTATGTTGAGGTATGCGATGATGAATGCCCATGTGTACCAGTTTATCTTTTGGTTTCTCATGAAAATTTTAATTTGAAAGATTTAGATCTGGGATCTATTTTGGTCAAAGAAAATACTCTTATCAAAATTTCCTTTGTGTCCCACTATCCCTTGTGCTCTCATGTTTGTGATGCATCTACATGCAATGAAGATACTCCGTGCTCTTCAAGTTCTTCATCACATGAGCTCACTTCTCAATTGACACAAGGTAGTGAAGTTTTCCATGATGAAAGAGAAGATAATTAGATCGTTGAGTATCCTTTCCATCCTGTTTCGTCTCTTGTTTTGCATGAATACAACTCATCAAATCAACTTTCTTGTGAAATTTCTCCATATCTAGATTTATGATCAGAAGAATCTCTTAGCTTGAGTAATATGGTTGTGAAAGTTATAAAATGTGATCAAACCAGTCACAGAGATGGCTTCCATCCAGTTAAGAGTGATCTCATTGAAATCAGTGAAAGAAGTTATCTTCACACCGTGCATGATCTGGTTCAATCTTCGCAATTTGATTTTAAAATCCCTGAAAGTTTCGGGACTTTCCAGAGAGTCGAGGCACTTCAACTTCTGTTGATGGTTATGTCAAGATCTCACAACTCTGGTAATAGCCCTGAAATGAGTCAGACCTATTTTTCTTTGTCAAACGCTTCTTTCTGCATGGTTTCACTCAATGTAAATTCTTTCTTGAAATATATTTTTCATTGTGGATATGACCTTTCGAACTTTCAAGATTTAATTTCTGAACAGATTGAAGATGATTCATCTTTATGCAAATCTCCTGTATCAAACTTGGGTTTGGAATGTGTATCTTTCGTAGAATAATGGAACTACGAAGTTGATTTTTCTAATGATTATCTTTCGCCAAAGAAGTCATACATGTCAGACTCTTTTGAAAACAATAAAATCATGATCCCTCTTGCTAATATTTTAATGCTAATATTTTTCTTCACTGCACCTGAAATCCTCTTGATTGTCAGTGAATGCATGGATTATTTGACCAATTAATTTTTGGTTCTCTCGTTTTACCTTGACTGATTTCATGTGTTTAGTATACTAGCACTCTTTTTTTCTTCTTTGAACGAATATGATGGTAGTGTAGTGTGTAACTAGTTACAAGAAAATTGTTTGTTACATTCATCATGCGAGAAAGATGATCCTATTATGTTGACCATTCATAAAATTGTTCAGATTGAATTATCTTTGGTAATTACAAACTAGGAATCTCATGCTTTAACCAACCCATCTGATCATGATCCTGTCTCTGATGACTTTAGTTCAACTAACTATTTTCCCATCATCACATCCAATGGCAATTATTTTACACCCTTTTATATGTATGGGTTAACATCTCACTACCCATGTACTTCTCAAGCACTTGGGGCACTTCCACACTCATTGATGGTTATGTTAAATCCTCACTGTCTTGACATATATGTTGAATATGATCAGATCTATTTTTCCTCTCAAGATTCTGATCATAATCCCATGCCTCTAATTGAAAAATCATATTTTCGAAGATTTCTGGGTTTTCAAGAGGATTGTCACGAATTTTATGATCGAATCACTAAATGGTTGGAGCAATCTTACTTGGAAGGCTCCATTGTAAATAACAAGTTTTGATCTTTCTACGTGTTCTCTAAGGAGTTCGATGTAGTTGAAGAAACATTCATAAGAAGCTTCCAAGGTTTGTTGAATGATGCTTCTCATCGAAAAGTTAAGAATATAAACTGGTTAGAAGTGGTGGTTATGGCCTAAATTTCTGCTGATAGGAAAGACCTTCAAATTTTTGCGCAATCTTTTTAAGTTCTTATCCTTTCTATTTCACATTGTTTTATATTTGTCTTAATTTATCGCATATTTTTTATTGCAGGTCGGGAACAATTATGGCGACTAAATTGGAAATTCCATTATACATTACCTCAACCTTATAGCTGGTTAGGTTAGGAGTAGGTCTAGTTGCATTTTAGTAATACCTACACATTCATCCTGCATTCGTTTCTTGTGTTTTGTCTTGTGTTTTCTGGTTTTGGTTTAACACCATGTTTTGGTTTATCTAGTTTCTGTCTTGTATTCTGATTTTGTTTCCTTGTGTGTTGTCTTTCCTTTAATTTTATGAGACCTTGCATGAAGATTCCCTGTTAGCCCAAAGGGGAATGTGGTAAAATAGAAAAGGACTTTGTGACACTACAACATTTGGCTAACTCTCTTCCCTTCTTTCTTGTCTTGGTTACATATTTTGGTCGATGATGTTCCGACAAAAAATATGATCCTTACATTAAGAAATCCTTGTGGTGAACCATGATATCCATGTCTATTATGGAAAACCTCATGCCTACACTCAGGTTTTTAAGTTACGATGTTTTCATGTTGATCCAATCAAGTAGAGAAGGACAAGGGGAAATCTAAATGAGAAAACAAATATCAAAGGTCTTATAAATGCTTCTATGAAGGGACAACCTCTTCTTCTCTCAATAAGTTGAGATCCCTCTTCCACCCATGAAATAAATAAGTGTCGATGCACAGTCCTATATAAAATAAATAAATAAAGGCGAAATAAGAGAAAATATTTCTGTGTAGAGAGAAGCAAGAAACTCTGTCAGGATACTATTTAGGCCTTCTTGTAGCAGAGCAATGTTTGTGTCCCCGAAGTGACTCCATCGAGGCACCATCAATGCCTGTTAGCAACGGAGCAACACCAAAGATGAGAAACTATACTTTGAAAATCTAAAGCTCGCAAACTTCATTACTCTATCCTGATTCAAAACATTGTGTGATCGTTGATCTTATGTTTGTGTTTAACAAAATAAAGGAATAAAGGGGAGTATGTTTATGCCTGAGGTGAGTGGGGAAGCCATAGTAATCTCAATGATGAATCAATACTTCCTAAAAAACTAGACCCTGCAAGAAATAATTGACCAAGGTAGAGAAGATGGAGTTCTATCAGTGTGTCGCCAAGGATTGTCATTGCGACAAACACCCTCCAAAATTTGCCTACACTTGAATTTTGGATCCTACTGTGGATTGTCCAATTAGTCATTTCGTAGTCACTTCTTGGTCAATGATGCTTTTGGGCTCGCTTCTTGGATTGGAAGTGTCAAAATCACTTGCTCACACATGCTCGATCAGAAATAAGTGCATGAGTGCATTATTTTACGCAAGATTGAACGAGCATAGCATGATTCCTCAAGTTTGTTCTTATGTAAGGCCTAATCCATGTCAACAATCAATGCACACTGACATCCACAATTTCTCACTTTTAGTTGCAGTTGTATTTTTATTTCGGCGAGTTTTGCAAATTGTTGCTTACGCACACCTTTGTTTTCACAAGTGTCATTTCCATGTTTTTGGCTGTCACTTTCTCTTGCTTTTACTATAATTATTGTCATTTTCATGTTATATTTGCTCTGCCATGTGCTACTTTCACTGTTATTTACATATCGCAAGCTTCATTTGCACTAAGTGTCGCATGATGTATATAAGCTTGTTTTGTTAGCTTGAAGAGGTTATCTTTGTGAAAATGTCTAGATCTTACCATGTAGACATTCGTCACACTCATTTCAAAATTTTTAAGCAATGTCACACGAGTGTCGTCATTATTGTCGCAAAGTGTATCTTTAATGTTGCACTTGTCGTAAGTTATCCCAAAGGTTGTCACACTAAGGGAAGTATGTGTCCATGTGTTCAGGATGATCCATGATGTGTCGTCAAATTTCTAAGTGTCTAATCACAATCAAGAACTACACTATTCACATCAGTTGCGTTGATCCCACACTTAGCCAAATATCTGCAAATTCCCAACGACTTAGCCTCATATGACCTTCCTGAACTACACATTGTGCAGTCCCAGCCCTCAAAGTTTTAACCTTACCTCTTGACACTACCGTCCTTGGTAGGCATTGGAAGTGGTACAATTCCATCTGCCAAAGTTGCCACTCCTACAATGGGAACTATTAATTTTTCCCTCATCTTAATTTCATTCTCACATATAAAAACGACCATTAACGGTTGGAAAAACTTTGCCATGAAATGAGGAGCATCTTTCCAATTTAAGCAATACCAATTTGCGAAAGATTGCTTCTTAACATATGCTTCATTTACGATCAACTCTATCCATTAACTGTTGGAGAAACTTTGCCATGAAATGAGGAGCATCTTTCCAATTTAAGAAATACCAATTTGCGAAAGATTGTTTCTTAACATATGCTTCATTTACGATCAACTCTATCATTTTTCTGTAATAGCTTCTCTTCCTCTTTCCAAGCAACGCCGATAATTTTCAGATAGTAGAGGAGATTTTTCAGCTAAGATCATCTTAGTAGACTGCCAGTTCTTATACAGTAATTGGATTTCTTCATCACTCCATTACCTTTAGCCCTTGGAAGTGCCATTTTTTCAGTCCCTAGAATACTATCTTGAAATTAGAATTATTGCATCTAAAAGGATTTCACGTGTTTCACAAAACTTTATATTTATCTAACTATCGTGCTTCTGCCAACGAAATAACCATGTCAAAGAAATCTGCCTTGTGTTCATGACGATCAACACAACACAACACAACACCACACTTCACAGAAACTTGATCATATATTCATATTTCATCATCGCTCGCCATTATATAGGTCGCAGACGGATTTCAAATCCAGAATAAAACGCTACATAACCTTTTCTCCCAAGTGTTTAAAAGGAAAGGAAGGGAGTTAATGGTAATAATATAATGTAATCCAGAGTTGAATTAAAAGTTATTTGTTCTTAAGTTGAAAATTGTTTAAAATGGGTTACAAAAAAAAATCATTCAACAATTACGCGTTGTAATTGAATTAGAAAGTTATTTTTCCGTGAATTTTTTTTAATTTGATTTTAGAGTATTTAAATTGCTTTTAAGATGAAAATAATTCAGAATCATCGAAAACTTTTTAACACTCAAAATCTTAAAATTAAATATATTATAAATGTAATATCAGCTCAAAATGTAAGTGTTGATCTACAGGCAAAACTTTGAAATTCAAACATATTTGCTACAACGAAACTTAATTTTGAAATTCGAATGGATTGCCTTATCAGATGTGGTTCGCACTCTAATTTTATCTTCAGATTCAAAGAGACACCTGGTTATTTTAATCTTCAGTTGTAACATTATACTTTGTAAAGTTGTGTAATTTTTAAGGCTGCTTCAATTCTTGATTAAGGGTTTGAAAAGTGTTTCTAGAAGAAAAACAAACATAGGTAGTTTCCGATGATGATTCTGAATGTTTGAAAGGATTAGAAGAGGATACTAGCAGTATCCCCAACTTTATTGCATAGTTTTGAATGTTTAAAAGGATTAGATTAGGATAATGACAGTATCCCCAACATTATTTTACATTAACATTTCGCTGAAATTAAAAGTCGTGTGAACCATAAACTCCCTAATTGCGCTTTGGCATGACATTACTTACTGAAAGAGACGATTCATGACGGTCCCACTCTACAGAGCTTGGTTCTAAGTGATGTCGACAGCCATAGGATTCTCTGTATGTAGACAACTCCGTGATGTTCGGCATAAGCCCTTGGCAACTTAGCGATATTCGAATAGAATATAAATCTTGACCCTGAATAATAAATTGAGGTATGTCCCCATACTGTGAGTGGGCATTGCATTTATCATAGAATGCGATAGGATAAGATTTGAACTTGAAGCTGCGCTTTCATTATAAATTAATTCCATACTGTGAGTGGGCACTTTGTTTGATCATAGAATGCAATAGGATAAGATTTGAACTTAAAGCTGAGCTTTCATTATAAATTAATTCCATACTGTGAGTGGGCACTGCGTTTGATCATAGAACGCGATAGGATAAGATTTGAACTTGAAGCTGAGCTTCCATTAAAAATTAATTCCATACTGTGAGTGGGCACTGTGTTTTGTTGAGATTTTCTGTTTAAGCAAAATAGGAAAAATCCTAGCTGATGACAACAATAGGGATTCAGTTCCTAGATTAGCTCCAGGTTGTTGGGAGGGAGTTAATGCCTCCTATATTTGATGTGAGGGAGTTAATGAGCTGTTAGATTCTCCATGCTATATAACAGGCAACCATTCGGATAGTTTGCTAAGAGAGTGTGAGGATTTCTTGATGTAATCTCCAAATTTGATTAATATATTCCTGATGCCTATGTTTGGTGAACGTAGCCCAGATTGGTTGGGTGAACCACGTTAAATACTGTGTCATATGTGCTTCTGCTGTGTGTTTAATTTAGTTTTTTGTGCACCTGATCCAACAAGTGGTATTAGAGCATGTTGGAGGTGCTGCCTGGAGGTGCTGGTGCGTGTAAGTGATATGATACATGGAGCGCTGAGCCTGGAACTCTTAGTGCGGTGCGCTGAGTAAAGCAAGGGAGCAAATCGTTGCTGTGGGGAGCGTTGGCATCCGCTGATATACCTGGGGATTTTTGAGGTTGCAGAGTGATTGGTGGTCTATTACATGTTGGAACGCCTGACAGATTTGACCAAGAACTTTCTGGCCAGACGGAAGGCTTAGTCGAGTTTGAACCTGGGCAATTTTACCTACTGTCCATGCATTCCTCTCATGGGCACTATTTTTCTACGTCCACTCAATCTCTGCGTACGAATACGTGATCAAATATTATGCCTATAGTTTTTACGTACATGAAAAATTACAGTTGGAGTAGCCCACAAATTTTTGAACCCGAGAACAGAATAAATGCGAGCTAATTCGTGAACGATTACAGGTGATTTCTTGATCATTTGCAATGCAGGAGTGTTGTGATGTCCAAGCAGAGGCCCTCCTAGAGCACTCGCCATTATCGTTTGCTTTTTGGGTTCCAAGACGATGAGTGTGTTGAGAATGTGCAGAGGAGAGCAGTGTATAACTGCGTGATCAAGAATTTTTTTTTGTTACATGCGAATTGGTGCTTGCTGCGCTGCGTATACCTGAAGCCTCCTAAAGCCTGCGTATACCTGAAATTTTTTTGATTATGCTACAAAGTGGCAGTAAAAGAAAAATTTTGTTTTTTATTTAAAGCAAAGGCATATCATTGCATAGGGCATAAATTAAAAAAAAAAAAGGCTATAAGCATAGGCAGTTTTTTTTGTTGTTGAAAAACAAAGGCATAGGCAATTTTTTTTTATTGCTGGTTGGATATTGGAGATTATTGTGTTTTTTGTTGATACAAATGGCGAAAACTCAAAGTGCCCGGTTTGAAATTGAGAAATTCAATGGCAAGA